>JBBPBX010046368.1:15002-26620 GCA_038048925.1 Garcialebias charrua | reverse complement strand
CGGTGCCCATGTCCAGCAATCACTGTGTGAGAGGCGGGGGACACCCTGGACAGGTCTCCAGTCCATGACAGGGACACTCGAGACAAACAAGACAAACAACCATTCAGTCTCTCTCTCTCACCTAGGGACAATTTAGAGTTACCAATCAGTCTAACATGCATGTTTTTAGTCCGTGGGAGGAAACCGGAGAACCTACCTGCCCTGGAGAAAACCCACACATGCACAGACAGAACATGCAAACTCCACCCAGAGGGGCCCACAGACCAGGGATTTGAACCAGCAACCTTCTCGCTGAGAGGTAGTGGCTCTACCAGTTGCACCACCATGCTGCCCCAGTAGATATCCATTTTACTGTAATCACAAGTGACAGTTTTAGTGTTTGTATTACTCACTTATCTATCTATCTATCTATCTATCTATCTATCTATCTATCTATCTATCTATCTATCTATCTATCTATCTATCTATCTATCTATCTATCTATCTATCTATCTATCTATCTGATTCCAAAAAAGTTGGGACACTAAACAAATTGTGAATAAAAACTGAATGCAATGATGTGGAGATGGCAAATGTCAATATTTTATTCGTAATAGAACATAGATGACAGATCAAAAGTTTAATCTGAGTAAATGTAACATTTTAAAGGAAAATATGTTGATTCAAAATTTCACAGTGTCAACAAATCCCAAAAAAGTTGGGACAAGTAGCAATAAGTGGCTGGAAAAAGGAAATTGAGCATATAACGAACAGCTGGAAGACCAATTAACACTAATTAGGTCAATTGACAACATGATTGGGTATAAAAAGAGCTTCTCAGAGTGTCAGTGTCTCTCAGAAGCCAAGATGGTAAGAGGATCACCAATTCCACCATTGTTGTGCAGAAAGATAGTGCAGCAATACCAGAATGGTAAGTTACCCAGTGTAAAATAGCAAAGACTTTTACGTTATCATCATCAACCGTGCAATTCATTCAACCTTTATTTAGTCAGGTAAATCTTATTGAGCCTCATAGCTCATTTACGAAAGCGACCTGCTAAAACTAAAGAACGATGAACAGCAATGGTAGAATTTCCTTAAACAATAAACAATAGAAAGCAAAAGAATAAAATAACTGTAATTAGTATAAAAATAACTGTAGTTATTATAATCAAATAACTGTCAACATTTGTTTACTGTGATTGCAGTTTTCTTTATTTTCTTTTTGATAAGTGCAAATGCCTATTGCCAATGTGATGTGTGCTGCTAACCACTTGACCAGGTCACCCTTGTAAAAGAGATCTCGATCTCAATGGGCTCTACCTGGTTAAATAAAGGTGATTGATTGATTGATTGATTGATTGATTGATAACATCATCAAAAGATTCAGATACTCTGGAACAATCGCTGTGCGTAAGGGTCAAGGCCGTAAAACTCTACTGGATGCTCGTGATTTCTGGGCCCTTAAACGTCACTGCACCTCAAACAGGAATGCCACTGTCAAGGAAATAACAATGGGCCTCATGCAAGAACCGTTCGTACGCACAGATTTGTTCTTAAACTGTGCGTACGAGTGATTTAGGATCATTTGTGGCATTCAACAATGTTTTCGTATTCTAAGATTTTTTTCAGATACGAACAAAATTTACGTGTGGTCCAGACCTGTCGTATATTTTACGAGCAGTCAGTCTGCTGTTATCCAGACGGATTTTCTCCACTAATAACTTTATACTTCGTTATTTAGAAAATATTTTGGGTTTAAAAAAATCACGCACCATAATTATTCTTGACAATAGGTTATTCTGTTTGAATTAGAATTATTTGTCTGGTGTGTCGCAGGCTTCGGTGAGTCGTGCGCTCCCCTTGGTCATCAAAGCCCTCCTCAAATTAACACACTGTCAGCCCGTGTGCTGACAGTGGTTCTGACAGCGGTTCTGACGGGACTGAGGGGAGACTGGAGCTGACGGAGGAGGCTGCGCGCCCTTGCGCTCCTGTTGCTGGGAGCGTGGAAGTCACACGCCCCGGCGCACCTGCCGTGAAGGGGGAGGAAGTCTGCAGCTCCAGTGTTTTGTGCGCTCCTGCCATGAAGAAGGAGGAAGACTGCAGCTCCAGTGTATGAGGAAATGATTCCTTTGGCAGTTATTAATCTTTCCCACAAAACACTGGAGCTAAGGACTTCCTCCCCCTTCACGGCAGGTGCGCCGGGCGTGTGACTTCCACGCTCCCAGCAACAGGAGCGCAAGGGCGCGCAGCAAAAACTGAGGAGTGATTGAAAACAGAAAGAAACATGACAGGCGCAGAGCATGACACACCCAGGTACCTGTACATAAAATTCCCATACACCGCCGCAGAACAAGTACAAATTAAGACTGATTTTCATGCTATTGCTGGACAGCCAAACACCATCGGAGCAATAGACTGTACACACATACGGATCAAAGCACCTTCACCTGACGCATTCCCATTCCTCAATCGGAAGCAATACCACTCCATAAATGTCCAAATTATATCTGATTCGAAATATAACCTGCTAAATGTGGTTGCGCGATGGCCAGGAGGAGCGCATGACTCATTTGTGCTGCAAAACAGTGCTGTTGGCACGCGTCTTGCGCAAGGTGCGCATGGAGATGGCTGGCTTGTTGGTAACTTTTTAATTTGTAATTGAGGATTTGGAATTATTCTCTGATCATTTACCTATAACTCACTATTTTCCACAGGTGATCGAGGCTATGCATTAGCCCCATGGCTTATGACACCTCTAAACAGCCCTCAGACAAGACAGGAGCGCTTGTGTAATAAGCTGCATACACGCACTCGTGCTGTAGTTGAGCGCACAATTGGAGTTTTGACATGACATTTATTTTTCCATCCATCTCGGTAACGCAGACTTTTCCTTGACCTCCTCCTGTTGCAGTCATAGAGCACCGTGCTGCGGCGAGACGTTTTTTTGAAGCCATTTTCAGATCAAACCATTTTTTCTTGATTTCTGATACTGTACGACCCACGGGAGACACAACATTAACAGCAGTGGTTATTTCATGCCATTCTTTGGCTTTTCGCTGTCATTTTATGAACGGACACTTCCTGCTCTCTGAGGCAGGAAACGTAGCCTTATATGGTGTTTTGAGGGGTGGGAATTATGTAAATGACCTCTCCGCGTGCACGAGCAGGTGGATAGAACAGGTGCAATTCATTATATTTACGCAGCTCATTTACACACTTTTCCTGAGGATAGAAGAGTTTGTTGAATCTGACGTGGCATGTTCGTGCGAACGCTTCATACGAACAAAAGTAAGAGAAATTTAGGATAAAAATACGAACATGTTCTTGCATGAGGCCCAATGGGCTCAGGAATACTTCCAGAAAACATTGTCAGTGAACACAATCCACCGTGCCATCCGCCGTTGCAGCTGAAACTCTACAGTGCAAAGAGGAAGCCATTTCTAAGCAAGCTCCACAAGCTCAGACGTTTGCACTGGGCCAGGGGTCATTTAAAATGGAGTGTGACAAAATGGAAGACTGTTCTGTGGTCAGATGAGTCACGATTTGAAGTTCTTTATGGAACACTGGGACGCCATGTCATCCGGACCAGAGAGGACAAGGATAGCCCAAGTTGTTATCAACGCTCTGTTCAGAAGCCTGCATCACTGATGGTATGGGGTTGCATGAGCGCTTGTGGCATGGGCAGCTTGCATGTCTGGAAAGGCACCATTAATGCAGAGAACTATGTTCAGGTTCTAGAACAACATATGCTCCATCTAGACGTCATCTCTTTCAGGGAAGACCCTGCATTTTTCAACAAGATAATGCCAGACCACATTCTGCACCAATCACAACATCATGGCTACGTAGGAGAAGGATCCGGTACTGAAATGTCCAGCCTGCAGTCCTGAACAGGAATAAACATGGACAGAATATGGATGGATGAAGCTAATTTGATCTCATAAAACAATTCTATGATACTATTCCAGCCAGATATAATTATGAAAGTTGTCATTAAGGAGTTGAAATGTTTCATTGCAGATTAGGGCAAAATTTAATCCACAATTTTGTCACAACTATTTAGGCCTGCGTCTGTGTGCACATATTTGTCTGTTAACAAAATATGTTGTGAACCACTTAAAAGAAATTATTGAAATTTACAGACCTCTGTGTGTACATCTTTGGCTGAATCAATTCAAAATGGCTGCCACAGCCAAAAAGGCTATTATTCAGTCAGTTTTACACATATTGTTCTAAACTGAAAACAAAACTTGTTTGATATGTCTATCAGACTCGGTCCTGCTCCTCTTTGTTGCTTCATGGTCAAAAATATTGGAGTGTGTTTAGACAGTTCTTTTAAACACGATAAGCAAATGTCCTCAGTTGTCAAAAACAGTTTTTATCAGTCATGTCAAATAGCCAAAAGCAGAATCTCATATTCCTCCTCAAGACCTTGAAACTGTTCTCTGTGCCTTCATCTCCACCAGACTGGACGACTGCAACTCTTTACTTGTTGGTTTGGAACAAACATCTCTCTATCACCTGCAAGTGATTCAATTGAAGATGGCTGCCACAGCCAAACAACACTTGTCAACACATAAATGGCTATAACTCAGTAAATTTAAAATATTTTAAGCTAGAGTTGTATGATGTAGTAGCTGATCAGCTAATCACTCTGACAGTGACTCATGACATACTATTATAATCTCACAGAAAAGTGTTTGATATTCAAGTTTCAACCAAAACGGCCACGACTTCCTCATTTTTCAACACAAGATCTCATTTTTAAATTTAGAGAGTTTAAGAGCAACTTTCCAATTTGTTTTTTGAATAATATTTATTTCCTATTACAGTAACTATTTTACATGTTTTATTAATTGGCTTTAATCCTCACTGTACATTTTGTATATTTTTTTGTACATTGAGTATTCTGTTAAAAAAAAACACACACTGTCCACAGTAGATATTTTAAAGTAATTACTGATGAAAAGGTGCAATGTGCAGAGCTCTACAAATAGTGAGTGTTGAGCACAAAGTGCATAATTGTTCAGTGACAAAATGTGGTTGCGTAAAGCAGAATCCCCTCGAAGCACACGACAGAGTGCACATGAGCAGCTGCAGCTGATTTGTTTAATGCAACAAGCGGTAAAGTTTCAAACGTTAAAAGCTGAATGTGTGATCGCTCTTACCTCAGCTGGGTTTTTTTTTTGAAGAAGATGCATTGAATCTGGTGAAATCTTTTGCCACACTCCAGTAAACTTGCACAGAAAAACCTGGATTTAAACTTTATGCTCCAAACTTATGTTTGTGTTTTTAGCTGCCAAACTGTAGGATCAAGGGAGAGAAAAATGAGCTCTGTCCTCGTTGGAGAGCGATGTCAGTGCCCCAGACTTTAGACAGTCTTCCATCGGCCAGGCTCCACCTCTCTAGCAAGTTTCATGACTTAGTGGCCCTGGGACACCGCATGAACAGAAGAAAAGACGGAAGAACCAACTTCCTCCAGTCTTGTTTTATTACAGCATCCACATGTCATTTGCATGAAGGGCAGGACTTAAAAATTGTTACAAAATAGACCAGAGCAGTCTGAGAGAAAATACTGATGGCACAGATGGAACAGAGCAGAACAAAGCACAAAATACAAAAATATAAAATAGACAAAAAATAAAATAACAAAAGACTACCATAGAAATAGATCCTGACAGTATTACTGTATATGCTGGTGAAGGTTCTCAGTCGTCCAGGACATGATAAAATCAAAAAAGTTGCTCTGAGTAGCCTCTGTTGTTGTTTGGGAGGTGTTTTGTGTCAATTTACATACAGTTTGTGTCTTCTACCAGAGACCTCAAGGGAACCTCCTACTGTTAAGGTGTGATCTTTCAATTTACATGTATGTGTTACAAACCCCCAGGTGTGATGTGTTGTTTTGTTTTGTCAATTTAAATAGAATGGGCATGTTAGGTATTTTGTGGTGTTATTTCAGTTTCCAATTTCATATGTTGGTGCGTGGCTTGTATAAAACTTCTCGTTCTCACAGCTTTCATTCATTCAGAATTGAAAAAGACTTCTGGACAGAAGTCGAAACGTTTTCTGCAACAAATAAAGTCCAGTTGATCCTGTATTGAACGCCTTTTTTGATATTACTGTATAATTATTTTGTCTCGTTCTCCTTCCATTCACTGACCTCATGTGAGACGATATGAGCTGTTTTTCTATGCTTGTATCTAAATTTGATAGGATGAGATAATGGACATGTGACTAAATGCTACACAAGCAGTACGACAAAATCCCCCGTCGCTGAGAGACATGAAGAGTTGTGGTTTTCAAGATGTGTTTTTCTGGATGGTAATTGAACAGGGAATTCATGTAGCCATAATGTTTTTGGTGCAATATACTGTATTCAAGTGTGTAGGATTTATTTGTGTAGAAGGAGAGAAGATGCAGTTTTATCCTCCACTAGGTATAACGGTGGAGCCAGGGGTGGCCAGTTGTGTCCTTGTTCACTAAGGTGACACTATATACTGTTTTATATCCATATCCCCATCTCTGTTTCGCAACAGGACAATAGAACATAATACTTTAAAAATTCCTGAAACCACAGCTTTGAGACAATTTTACACAAAAAATAAAAATCAGAGGCGTCTAAGATTTCTTTGTTTCAATTAGTCAAAATAGGCATGGTGGCGGAGTTGGTACTAGAGCTGTTGCCTCTCAGTTAGAAGGTTGCTGGACTGAAACCCAGCTGGGCACATTTCTGTGTGGAGTTTGCATGTTCTCTCTGTGCATGGGTGGGTTTTCTCCGGGTTCTTCGGTTTCCTTCCACAGATCAAAAACATGCATGTTAGGCTGATTNGTTAGAAGGTTGCTGGACTGAAACCCAGCTGGGGACATTTCGGGGTGGAGTTTGCATGTTCTCTCCGTGCATGCGTGGGTTTTCTCCGGGTTCTTCGGTTTCCTTCCACAGATCAGACACATGCATGTTAGGCTGATTGGTAACTCCAACTTGTCTAAAGGTGTGACTGATGGAGTGAATGTTTGTTTGTCTCATTTGTCTCTATGTGTCCCTGTGATGGACTGGAGACTTGTCCCTCGCCTCTCGCACTGTGACTGCTGGACAGAAATAGAAGAAGCAGGTAAAGAGGATGGATGGACGGATGGATGGATGGATGGTCAAAACAAATCATCCTCGCAGGTGTGGCAACAAGAAAATCACAGCATCAGTTTTAGCTCCTCCTACTTCTCACTTCCTTTGGTTACAAACATAATTTTCCTCCCTCCAGGCCCTTTGGTGTTTTTATTTTCTTGTTCTTTTTTATGTTTTAGGTTTAAAACCATGCCAAAAAAAACAAAGCTTTGTTCAATGAAATTAAAACATATAAATGTATTCATCTTCTAAATGTGTAACATCCTTACAAGTATCGTTGAGCCATACTATAACTTCCTCTTTGCTAATCTACAAGTCAGGATGATTTTGCACATCCTGTCCTCAGAGGAAACATGACTATGATTTCGTGCATGCATGGATTTTGTCTGGGTACTCCGGTTTACTTACACAGATCAAAAACATGCATGTTAGACTGATCTGTAACTCTACATTGTCTTAAGGTGTGAGTCAACTCTCATTACTGAGAAAGATAGACTTTTTATCTCCAAAAAGTCTATATCAAAGAAAAAGTTCTGAACTATACCGTACCCTGAGGACACAGGATGTGTTTGTTGCTATAGTAACACTCTGGTCACAGGATGGTATGATCAGAGCCATATAAAGTGAGAGTTGCGACACTTCCATAGAGTTCCGTTGTAAGAATGGAATGCGGAAGTCACGTGGGTCATGGAGGGGGCGATTTGTTCCATGGCTCTGGTTAGTCTGAAGCTGCCTGCAGTAGCGCTCCGTTGCCGCCAGAGGGCGCAGCTCCACAAGGTTTCCATAGCCGTTGTTTGGAACGATTGACCGCCTGTCGGTGAGATCAAAGCGTGTCGGAACTTTCTATATATATGGCTCTGGGTATGATCATTCACAAGGTCCCTGGAGAACAACGTTCTTGAAAGCAGTATCGTGTGATCAACCCCACCAGCCATGGCAGAGAATGAAGTGGGTCAATTAGACAGACCACCTGTTGTTTGCATGTATTGTGTGAAAACGCAAAATGTACATATGTGAAGAAAATTGTGTTTTTTTAAACAAGGTATTACTTGTTAACAAATAAGTCATTGTTTTCCTCTAAACTTTGAGAGGAGGAATTATCTATTCAAAATTAATATGTGCAACTTGGTTTACACCCACTGCTGGTAAGTTGCGTTGATCGGATACAGTTTGCATAGACACACACACACACACACACACACACACACACACACACACACACACTTTTTTTCCCCCTGTTGCATCAGGTAAAACTGAGACGCAGCGGAGAATATTTTAGAGTCTTCTTGTTATTTGTTAAAGTGGGCTTCGAGCTGCTGCAAGCCTGGCTCCTCGCCAGTTCTCCTCATCTCGGACGGGGCTGAGCTGGCTGAAATGGAGAAAGTCCACAGAACTCCTTCAAACACCCTGGAAGGATGGGGCAACGAGGTACTGCCTTGTCGGATGGAACGCATTCCTGAAGAGGGATGGTGTGAATCATAGGTTCCTTTTGCATTATATCCATTGTGGTAATGAGGACAGGTCATCCCCTGGTAGGAAAAACCTATCCTCCTTCGGACGGGGGAACGACTCTCAGAGCCAACTAAGTTTTTAGACTCTTTAAGTTCTTTTATGAACCTGAAATAAATTTTACCTAAATTTTAACATTGGTCCTAAATTTAGATAACATCCCTCCTCAAAGTTTATGTTTATTAAATTTGTTCTTTTTTTTTTACAAAAGAAACAATACAAGACAATCCCATAAATGATAATGTACAAAATATAAAAAAATGAAAGGTAGCAGAAAGAAGAATAAATCTTATTATATCTGCCCCTTTTTTCCAACAATCAGATTAAACAATAATAATCTTCAACCAACAGTACAAAATGACTAACTCTTTCTAATTTTCTAACTAATACAATACACATTACGCTATTTCATATATATATTTTTTAACACATTTGTTTTGATCATTTTCTTAAATGTAAACATTGACTTGGCATTTTTAACTACATTCTCCAAGCCATTCCATAATCTAATTCCCTGGATTGAGGTAGAACGTCCCTTCAAACTAGTTCTGAATTGTGGTTTTACAAACATCTCTGTCCCCTTAAGATTATAACAACTTTGTCTTTTAACAAAATGCATTTGGATATTTAAAGGTAATGCATTATTTTGAGCCCTATACATAACTGATAAAATATTATAGTCTACCAAATCATGGAACTTCAATAACTTTAGTTGATAAAATAATGTACTTGATGGATGACGGTAATGTTTTCTAGTGATAATTCTTACAGCTCTTTTCTGTAATACAAAAATAGGCTTTGTGATTGTTTTACACGCATTCCCCCAAACATCAATACAATAGATTAAGTGTGGAACAATGATTGTGTTATACAACAAATACAGAGCTTTATCATTCAATAGGTCTCTGACCTTGTATAGTACTGCAATCGATTTAGCTATTTTTATTCTTACAGAATTTATGTGTTGTTTCCATGTCAGTTTGTCATCAATGATAACACCCAAAAACTTCACCTCACTCACTCTACAAATCTCAACATAACCTCAATTTTGAGTGGAACATCAACAGTTTTCTTTTTATTACCGAATATCATGTAATTAGTTTTTTCTAGATTTAATGATAATTTATTTATTTTAAACCAAGTTTGTATCTTGACAAATTCCGTCTTTATCAATTCCAACATTTGTTCTATATCATCATTCACTTCCTGAAATAATAATACAGTGTTGGTTTATGCACTCATATTTTATACTTGCCATACTTGCACACTGTTGTTTATTGTTCACAAATGTGAAATAAACGTTAAAGAATTGTGATTTTTAACTGACCGGGTTTTGTGGGTTTTAATTCAAGCGAGGGAATCACATTTCCGAGAACCATTACTCCTTTGATTGACCCGCATTTATTATATTCATTGCACACCTGTTATGTGTTCAGACCCCTTCATTTAAGTAGATCTCTACACCACTTTGAATCAAAGATTTGCTAAATGTTTCCCTTTTATTGCTCTATGAATATTGCCGGCTTTCACGTGAGGTACATTCACACTTTTTGAACGTTAAAAAGCCAAGCCCCGACCACTAAACACCTTGAAATAAGAAAAAAACTTTTACATTTACATTTTTATGTTACTTTTATGCTGAAAACTGTCCATCCAATTGGAAATATCTGCCTACCTTTATTTATTTTTTATTTTTTTGTAAGAGCTAGAAAATGTGTTGCTCTTGACCCCCAACTGGTTTCATCGGAGGCTCAAGTCCTCCGCCTGCATCCAAGGACAAATTATTTCTTGTATGATCCAGGCAGGTCGTCTGCACCTCTAATATAGTACCTAGCTTGAAGAGGGGCTGAACATTAAAACGAGTCGGAGAAGTCTTGAAGTGGTTGAGAGAGAACACTAGCTGGATATGTGGATGAAGCAGCTGAGGATATTGTACAGCTGGCAAATGAACTAAACCAGTTATCCAGCAGGTTTAGTCTTAGCAATTATTTCCATGAACCCAGAGCTGCAGGTGGTTTTTCACAGCACAGTTGCTCAGGATTGTTCCCCAACAACAATGCCTGATCACATTAAGAGTACTGCCACAACCACAGCAGCAGACACTAGCCCATTCATGCTCCTGATCCAGCACGTAAACTCTCTGCATCAAGAACCTTGCATCATCCCCCATGTCCCAGACTGGATTTCATGTAACAGCCAACCAGGTGAAGAGGGAATTGGAGAAACTACTCAACCGGAGCAAGGCCACTGAACCAAATGGGATCAGATGAAGTCCTGTGCCAGTCAGGGATGGGAAGTATTTTAGCACCTCCTTCAGAGATTCCCAGAGCTATAGAAAATAAATTCACCTCCTTTGCTTTGGAGCCCAAATAATTAACTTCGAGAACCACAACATGAGTTCAAAAGTTTCCATCAGTCCATAGGACTACCGGTACTATGAGAGGCACACAGTTAGGCTTCATGGAGGAATTTAAAGAAAAAAAAGCTATTGCTTCATGTAATTTTTTAAAATATATATACTGTATATCTATCTATCTATCTATCTATCTATCTATCTATCTATCTATCTATCTATCTATCTATCTATCTATCTATCTATCTATCTATCTATCTATCTATCTATCTATCTATCTATCTATCTATCTATCTATCTATCTATCTATCTATCTATCTATCTATCTATCTATCTATCTATCTATCTATCTATCTATCTATCTATCTATCTACTATCTATCTATCTATCTATCTATCTATCTATCTATCTATCTATCTATCTATCTATCTATCTATCTATCTATCTATCTATCTATCTATCTATCTATCTATCTATCTATCTATCTATCTATCTATCTATCTATCTATATATCTATCTATCTATCTATATATATATACATACACACATTTGTATATACTGTGTATATATCTATCTATCTATATATATATATATATATATATACATACACACATTTGTATATACTGTGTATCTATCTATCTATCTATCTATCTA
>JBBPBX010046367.1:0-15235 GCA_038048925.1 Garcialebias charrua | reverse complement strand
TCTTAATAAGGCCAGAGGCACGCAGACAATAGCTGCTGCCAACAGGTCCCAAGAGACGCTGGCACAGCTTGAGAGGCACCCTCTGGCCTAGCTGAAAACGTGCTAGGCAGAGGTGGAGGGATGAAACCCGTGCCTCTGAGAGCCTTGCCCTGTACAAAATGGAGTTGAGCTGTACTCCCAGAAATACGGTAATCTGGGATGGGGTCAGATTGCTTTTTGCCAGGTTTATAACAAAACCTAGAGCTTCCAGGTGAGACATCACTCTCTCTGCATGCTGCTGTGCCTGGACTCTGTTGTGTCCAAGAATGAGCAGATCGTCTAGATAATTGAGAACTCTGACCCCTTGACCCCTCAGCGGGGCCAAGGTCGCGTCCAGACATTTCGTGAATGATCGGGGGCGGATTTCAGGCCAAAAGGCATTGCCAGAAACTCGAATGCTATGCCCTTGAAGGCAAAGCGGAGATATTTTCTGTGGCAGGGCAGGATGCTCACGTGGAAAAAAGCGTCTTTGAGATCCACTGTGCAGAACTAATCCCTCGGTTGTACCGAGTGAATGACTTGTCTGAGTGTCAACATCCTGAATTTGTATGTTTTTATTATTTTGTTCAGACCACAGAGGTCAAAGATGGGCCGCAAGCCTTGCTCCCATTTTGGGACCAGGAAATACTTGCTGTAATGGCCCTTTTTTACATTGTGAGCAGGGACCACTGTTATCACCCCTTTCTGCATCATGGTACAGTATTTATTTAGTCTCTCAGCACATGAGCACGGTCTGTGCTGATGGAGGACGGTAGTACCCCCGTGAAAGGAGGTGGTCGTTTGTGGAACTGCAGCCGTAGGCCTAGGGTGATAGTGGACATGACCCACGTGCTTGGACTGCATGTGATCCAGGCGCCAGCGTGTGCACTTAGTCTGGAAGGCATGTGTATTCTGTGAAGTCTGTGTGTCAAGGGGACGAGAGGGGGATGAATGGCCCCCACCCGTTCGCCCTTCGGCGGACATGCCTGTCCCACCACGGTAGCCGGAGTGTCTGCCTGGTGTTGACAGACCCCAGGCTTCCTGTGGGGGCTCATTGTCTGTTCGTGTCTCATGAGGGACAGGGTGGCCGTGTGTGAATGCTGGACCCCTTTTATCTAGACAAGGACAATTTGTCTTTATTACACTAACATTTGAGTGATTTTTTTGTGCACACATAATTCACACCAGATAATCGTGGTCTTTTACACACAAAGTCTGGATTACAAAGTTTGGTCTCCCCTTTATCCATGTGGGCGGGAGTACCTGGAAAATGGCGAGTCGGCTCTACATCAGGCCGACTTCTGCTTTCGGTCCTTGTTCGTTGAAGAGGACCTCGGTGAGCCCGCCTGTCGTGGGACGAATCTGTGCCGTGCCCAGACTTGGCCAGCCTGGGACAGTCCTGGGGCGGATCTCGGCCGCTGATCTCCGTCGAGCGTCGGTCGTTTCTGTGGGAGGCGGCGTGTGGCCGAGTGGTGACGAGGCTGTGCGGCCCTGTGTCCGCTAGTGTCTCTGGGTTGCACAAATTTTTTTTGGGCATCCCTTCACGCAAGGCCTCGGCCTGCTTTCTTCTCTGTTCCAACCTGCACTGGATCCTTTCGAGAGCACTGCCAAAAAGTCCCGTGGGCTCGATGGCATAATGGAGGAACGGGTTCCGCGGGACCGCCGGCAGGTCTGTCAGCGTTAGCCACAGGTGGCGCTGAGCAATGACAATCTCGGCCATACTTCTCCCCTGAGCAATGGCGGCTGTCCCCATGAGGCGAAGAGCAAAATCTGTCGCCATTCGGACCTCCTCCAGGACGTCGGCCGCCTTGTTTTTGTTGGAGGTCTGCTGGAGCTCCTGAAGTTTTTCTTCCAAGTAGGCTTGCATCATGGCTGAAGCGTTCATGGCGCGGACCGCGAGGCCTTGTGCTCGGTAACACTTCTCGAGCTGCGAGGCCGACACGCGGCATGCCTTGCTAGGCAGGGTTGGTTTGGAGCCCGAAATCTTGGGGCCCAAGTGGGCTGCCAACGTGTCCTCCATCTGGGGAATGTTGGTCATGCCAGCCGCCTCCATCCCGGCAACTTCCAGGAACTGGGAGAGAGGCAAAGTCAGTGGAGCCCTGGGTTCAGCCCAGGTGCGACTCAGCTCCGTCTGGAAGTTGGAAAAAATGGGCATCCTGTGCCTCGTGGCAGACTGTTGCTTGGCGAAGAAGTAGTTCCCCGCCAACCTCGTTACCTGTTGTCGAGATGGTGGTTCTGGCCAAGTTATCCGCAACGTGTCCGTTGTTCTGTGACACAGCTCGAACAGAGCAGGGACAGACACATCAGTCTCTGGTTGACCTGCCGCAGGGATCTGGGAGAAATCCTTGTCTTCTCCTTCATCCTCGTTGTCGGCTTCGTCGTCAGTTAGCTCACCCGAGGCTGTTAGCGAGAGCTCATCAGCTCGTAACAAGTCTCTCGTGTCGAACTCGTTGGTGGAGTCCCCGAGATGGGCCACCACCTCCATGTTTCCTCCCTAGTCGGCTTGACAGCTGTCCTCCAAATCCACAGCCTTGAGCTCCGCGGTGGGAGTGAGCGCTTCGGTGAGGAGCGGTTCCCGTGCCGTGGTGGAGCCGCCCATGGCTTTGACCACAAAATCCATGCATCTCCGTCTCTCTGCCTCACGGAGCAGATCGCAGTGAGGGCATAAATCGGGGGAGTCCAAAGCATTCTTCGAGTGTAACATCCCTAAGCAGACGGGACAGGCCTCGTGGGTGTCCGTCGCTGAGAGGGAATAACCACATCCGCTAGGGCAGGCTCGGGAGCCAGGGCTCGCTGGCCTGCTGTTTTTGTTGGAGTTCTTCGACTTCCTCTTGCTCTTCTCGGGAGCCATGGCTGAGAAGATGCGTCGAGTTGTAGCCAGTTAGCCGTCTGCTAACCGTTGCGAAGACGTCCTCAAGTCGAGCTGCTCTCAGTAGCTAGCCGCAGTCGTTAGCTACGTAGGTAGCGTGGCGTAGCTGGCGTCTCGTAGCTGAGCTGCTGAAGAGACGTTGTAGCCAGTTAGCCCTCTGCTAACCGTTGCGAAGACGTCCTCACGTCGAGCTGCTCTTGGTAGTTAGCCGCAGCCGTTAGCTACTCAGGTAGCGTGGCGTAGCTGGCGTCTCGTAGCTGAGCTACAAAAGAGCAGAGTAAAAAAAACTTGAAATTAAGTTTACGACACTGGGTTAGCGCCAGCTAATCCTAGTGCTCACAAGAAAGTTTCTCTGTAACGCTCAGGGCATGGAGCGAGCTCACCTCCAGTCGAGCAATCCAGTCACAGAGAGTCCTGCAAAGTTCAGGTGTGAAGCGAGGTGAAGGGCAAAAAGAGGAAGCAGGTGTGGCATCAGCCCCTTTTATGCAAAGAGGGCGGGGCCTCATTGCTGACGCTGACGCCCACCTTGCCTTTTAAAAAAGGCGTGATTGTATTACTTCAGGTGAACTACGCGGGAGCGCAATTCCCCATAGTCAATGTGTTGCACCGAGTGCACTGACTGAGAAGTGAACTGACCCGTTTATTGATATTGCGCCTTATAACCCAGTGTGCCTTATACTGTAGTTACAAAAATACAGTAATTGTTTAATCAGCTGAATAATCAACAACCAAAAATAAAAACTAATGATTTTGATAATCAGCTGATCTCAAGCAAAGTTTTAGGATCTACTTTAAGTTAAAAGTATCTTATTGGGTAAGGTTAGGGATGCACAATATTGATTTTTGGCTGATATCCGATATGTTAAAAATTATTTGGCCAATAACCGATACAGATATTTTTAATATACATTCCTTTGTCAGAACATAGACCTCTTATTTAGGCTATTTGCTACAAAAATTGTGAAACAACTGTAAGATCTGGTGACATATATTCAGTAACAGCCATATGCATAACACTTTAACTTATATTAAATGAAAAGTGTTAAATGTTATTTATTAGCATTAGTTACCTGCGATACAGTCTCACTTGTGGAGGCTTGTTCCAGGTTCCTAGCTGCAGTGTGGGATCCTCTGCACTCTTGTGCATGAAGGACAGCCTTTTTAAGTCCAAAGTTTTTGTCCATCCATTGTGCCGTAAGACTAATCATGCTAACGGGGCTAACATGACGTCCAAATTTCGGTGGTAAAATGCACTCAAGTGCTATCGGCTATTAGCTTCTCAATGACGTCAAAAATGATGGCTTGTAACTCGGGTAAGGCTTTCTGACTGGGGACGATGTAGCGAGGCTCAACGTAGTCCAAAAATCTTTGGAATCCGACATCCTCAACGAAAATTGTTTTTTCCCCACAACACTGACATTTTGATCTCTTCCTCTCCGCCGTGATCAGATCAGATAGGCGCGTGTGACATCATCACATTGCACTGGCGCTGCAGGAATCCTTGTCACTGGGTTATCATACAAAAAACTTTTAGCACAATACATGAACAATTGAATGAATTATAGTATTTTTAGTGTTTTATAGGATCAGTTGGGTGTGGCAGCCACCTGTATTTGATCAACCTTTATTTGACCAAGCAAATCCCAATGAGATCACAGATCTCTTTTGCAAGGGAGACCTGGGTCTGAAAGCAGCCTAACGTGCATGTTTTTGTGCTATACGAGGAAACCGGACTACCAAGAGAAAACCCACGCATGCATGGAGAGAACATGCAAACTCCACACAAACTGGGGATTGAGCCCAGGACCTTCTTGTGAGGCAACAGTGCTAACCACTAAGCAGTTGTGCTGCCCACCATAAGGTTGGCTCAAAAAGTCTGTCAGTTGTAGATGTATATTTTATGATTACTATGTGAAAGTTTCATGAAAATCAGCCCAGTGTTTGATGAAGATATTTTACCATTGGACAGACAATGTTTATTACAGATAAACAACAAAACCTTCAACGAAGACCTTGTGGAATCTGTTAGTGCTCAGTCTCAGATACTACCAACACCAAATTTTAGGTCAATATTTGTAAAATAAACTGCAAAGTGAAGGATGGTACAACTTTGTAACACAGACACGTGAACACTAGGGATGTATAACGGTACACGTGGGTGTAAAGAAACGTTTCGGTACGGCACGTTCGGTTCGGTCCACCTGCGTACTGTTTCGGTTATTTTTTCACTCATCAAACGTTATTAACGGGAGAATATGTGCACAGCGGAACAAAATTTCCTGGGCGCGTTTCAGCACAGCACTATTATCTTGCAGCACGCGCAGCACCGCAGCACGCGCAGCATTTAGCCGCCTAGCATCTCGTGTGCGGTCTCCTGTTTGGGAACGTTATGGCTTTCTTGTTAAAAGACGAGCGCAAATCCAAAGCTGTGTGTGGACGTTGTTTCACAAGACTGGATCTGCAGCAGCAACACGTCTAACGTGAATGTGCATGAAACTACATCATCCGAACGTGAACGAAAAAAGCAGCTTGTTGCAGAAAGACCGATAACAGCAGCTGCATTTAAACAACTTCATCAGGTAAATCAGAGCGGTCCAGAGCAATAACACAAACTGTATGAGTTTTAAATCTCTGAATCTAAGTCTGAATGTTGTTTATGCGCAGGCTTTAAAGTTATTGATCCTCACTATGAGACATTCATCACGTCAACACTTCAGTTAAAAAGTTCATATATGAAAAAACTAAAACTGATATTGTCAACAAGCCCTGGAGCTGATTAAAGCCCTGCCCTGATGATGATGAGTGAGAGATTCAACCGTTCAAGAGGTATTGTTCTTTTATTATAATTATCTAATTAATCTTTTTTATTTAAAATCATAATCTTATTAACTTTTTTTTTTTTACCTCTGTTTTATTTCCAGTCTGGGACAGAGGTAGCAGCTGACTTCTTCCTCTTCAGGGAAATCCACCAGAGATTACCTACAGCTAAGAAGTGTGTGATGACTGAACTGAACTCTGAACTTTTCCAGGGACATGTATTTATAAGATTTTTATTATTGTTAATATAGTTTATTTATTATAAAGAATGCTGTTTATTTAAAATATCATCCAAATGGGTAACTTTTATTTATTTTTATACAAACGTATTTTTGACATATTTTCAAAATAAATATTTTGTAAGTCTTTATTTTGTCTTTTTTTGTGTGTGCTGAAAATAAACCGAACCGAGCCCTCCTTGTAATTGAACCGAACCAAAATGTGATTTTAGCGTACCGTTACACCCCTAGTGAACACACACGCACACAACGCATGTGCAAAAACATAATTGCCATATGGCAGCACGCCGGCTCAGTGGTTAGCACTGTTAACTCACAGCAAGAAAGTCCTGGGTTCAATCCCTGGTTGAACCTGGGGTCTTTTCGTGTGGAGTTTGCATGTTCTTCTCGTGCTTGCTTGGGTTTTCTCCGGGTACTCCGGTTTCCTCCCACAGACCAAAAACATGCACGTTATGCCGGGTACCCACCGAACGCGTCAAAATGCTCCTGCCGTCCCCTTTTGGCCACTTGTCACTGTTCACACTGAAGCCACTGAAGACGCGTCTGATGACGCGCACTGGGAGGAGGCAGAGGAGGGGGTCTGGCTCCTTTTCCGGTCGGGTTGTTCGTTTCATGCACACCGAAGATAAAATCTTCGATAAAATATAAAACAAAGCAGATAAAATCAGCTGCACGTGAGCCTCGTTACTACTTGAGTGGGTTTTCTACGAGCCGAACTGCAGCTCAAAAAGCCTTTGTTGAGATTAAAACGTTTTTTTTATGTTTGGGGTGATCGTACGCTCGAGCAGACAGCGGCAACTGTAAAAATGCCAAGTTTCTTACCGGAGGCTGGTTTCTTCATGGAGGCTCGATGGGGTAGGTTTAAAAAGTCCAAAAAAAGTCCCTTTGTCGTTGCGTCATCACATAGCAGAGTCTCTCCCGATTGGTTGCTGCGACGCGTCGAGCAGCGTCGATCACGTCGAGCATCGTCGAGCAGCCAAAGGTCAACTAGGCGAACTTTGGCGGCTCGACGCTTGGGCTGCGTCGCATCGCATGCGCGGAAATTGCCGCGCGCTGCCGCGCTGCTTCATACACTCAAAATGCGCCGCTTCACGATTCGACGCGCCTCGACGCGTCTCCACATAGACTTTCAATGTAAACCGGCCGCTTCCGCTGCCCGAAACGCGTTTGGTCGGTACCCGGCATTAGGCTGCCTTCAGGCCCAGGCCTCCCTTGCAAAAGAGATCTGTGATCTCAATGGGATTTGCCTGGTTAAATAAAGGTTAATAAATAAACAATAATAAATTGGCCACCTCAAGTGGTAGAAATAACTATTAGATAGAAAATGTTTCCCTAGTCCAATAGTTGCTGCATGTGTGCACACTTAGGCCAACATACAAACAAATGCACTATTCAGCTTATGTATGATAACGTTCAGTCTTCCTATCAACATATAAAGTGTAAAAGTGTGGTGGGATGCATCACAAACAATGATGAGTCCAGCTACAGACAGGAGGTGGAACATCTGGAGAGCTGGTGCAAAGAGAATAATCTTCACATGAATGTGAAGAAGACAAAGGAGATGATTGTGGACTTCAGAAGGAACAAACACACCCACGCCCCACTGAACATAGGTGGATCTGCGGTGGAGGTGGTCTCCAGCTACAAATACTTGGGTGTACACTTGAATGATAACCTCAGCTGGAGCAACAACACCACCAGCCTGATCAAGAAAGGTCATCAGAGACTCTACTTCCTCAGACGGCTGAGACGAGCTGGTCTGAGCAGCCCAGTCCTCACCTCCTTCTACAGGTGTGCAGTGGAGAGCATCCTGTGCTCCAGCATCAACGTGTGGCATGGAGGCTGCACAGTTGAAGAGAGGAAAGCTCTACAGAGAGTGGTGAAGGCTGCACAGAAGTCTGTTGGAGTCAGTCTCCCCACCATCACAGACATTTACACCTCCAGATGCAGGAAAAGAGCCACCTGCATCATGAAAGACCTCACTCACCCAGCACACTCACTCTTTGCCCCACTCCCCTCAGGACGGAGGTTGAGGAGCATCAAATGTAGAACCACTAGACTGAGGAACAGCTTCTACCCTGAGGCTGTTAGACTCATGAATAAATAAATAATAAGAATAAACACTGCAAAATATCACATCATGCTGATGCTGATCTGTTTTCTTGTTGCTGTGTTCATCTGTGACCATCTGCTCATACAGACTCATGTTCGTGCTGCTGTTTATAATGATGTTTTTCCACTACATTAGGGCTTAGTGTATTACTAGTTGATGTTTCTCTTAGTTAATTCTAGATGTTATTACTGTTTTTCTCTTGCATTTGTTGTTGGATGTAACTGGGACCCCGTGTACATAATCTCGTTTTCATCACATGTACCACATGCGGTGCAAATGACAATAAAGACTCTCTGACTCTGACTCTGACTAAAACTTGACACTGATTGCAGGGTACCATATTTTTTGTCATTGAAGTCGCACCTTTTTTCATAAATTTGCAAGTCATGCGACTTAACGTATACACCTAAGGACTAATACTGTATACGTTTTCCCCCCATATTTATATTATAATTTTTGGCTGAGATCCGACAATTTCATTTGATCTGACATAGAAAATATTGAACACTACCAACAAAGTACATGCTCAATAATCCAGGAATATAATCCAACAATTTTCAGTCAGGTCATCTGGACAGTTTTTTTTTTTTTTTTCTGAAACGTTTCACCTTCCAGAAGGCTTCATCGGTCAAGGAAACACACAACACAAAACTGATTCTTCCTCCTACAGCTTTTTTTCAACCTTTATTTAAACAGATAAGTCACACTGAGCCTTGAAGATTCATTTACAAGTAAGATCTGTTGGACAGACAATAAAAGTGGTGAAAAATGACACATAGGGTTTGGAGACAAAAAAATCCTAACACATTTTTGACCTCTGAAGGTCAAAAATGTGGTACTTACTCCAAAGTGGAACAAACCAGTTATGTTGGTGCTAAGATGGTCTCTTTGGCATGCCCCCTCCTCCGGTGGTGGACCTCTTTCTCGTCGACAGTCATGTTTGTTGCTTTTGAACCAGGTTGACATGATTGCATGCCAAAGAGACCATCTTAGCACCAACATAACTGGTTTGTTCCACTTTGGAGTAAGCTGTAGTGGGAAGAATCAGTTTTGTGTTGTGTGTTTCCTTGACTGATGAAGCCTTCTGGATGGAAGGTGAAAAAAAAAAAAAAACTGTCCAGATGACCTGACTGAAAATTGTTGGATTGAACACTACCATTTTCAGCCATTAGAGGGCCCTTGGGCAATATAGCAAGCCAAGTGTCTCATTAATAAGCAAAAGTGGCTAATAATGAAACATTTGGCTTGCCATATAAAACCACATTTGTCTCGCTCCAGAACTCCTGGAGCAAATGTCAAACCAGCTGCATTTTGCCACGTCGCCCAGGCAACATGCAGCTGATTTGAACATTAAAGTGCATTTATTAAGGAAAAGTTCAACTGAGACACACCTTTGCTATAATTTTGAGCAAAAAAACAATTGTTTTTAAGCATCTTGTTAAATTTTTGCTGAAGTCCTCCTGTGCACACACCATTTGGCAGCCAATCAATTTTTGGCACAACACCGGCCCACGTTTCCGGGTGGTCAGTGACGCATAACAAACGCGATACATCAGTGGTGACACATAATAGATGCAACCTATATGGCAAATCCCCCCCCACACTTTATTAAACATTTTTGGACTGATGCTACTTATACGGCTGTGCGCCGTGTACGGCAGCAAGTACGGTAATTGTGAGAACCACGAGAAAGATGAGGACTGGGCAAACAGACAGGTGACGTAAACGCCACATACTGTATTCTGTTCCATCGTTTTTCCGCATTTTCTGCAGCATGAAGCCCAACACATCATAGCATCTCGCCAGACCTCATCATAACATTTACCCAGGTGTATAAATTTGTCATCGTTTTGAGCAGACATATAAAGGACTACTGATTTATACAAAAAAAAAAATTAGAAGTTCTTGAAGACAAACAGAGAACCACTGGCTTTACAGCTGATCCTCAGGGATGCTTGCTCGGTGCTGCAGAAATAGCAGAGAAGGCCTGCCTCTGAGAAGAACTGTAATCATGATGGCACAACTTTGACATAACCTACACTTCTGTCTCGATGATGTGGCTCAGCTATACATCACAAAAATAAGTCTGAGCCAGGAGAAAATGAAGACAAAGTGTATCATAATAGAATGGGAAAAGCAGAGAGAGGGAACCCAATCTTTCCAAGGACCTTTTTGGTCGGAGAGAACACCATGCATGCTTTAGCCTGTCCAACATACACCAGCCGAGGAGAAAATGTCCGCTTTTAACCTGCGATCCATCACTGTCAAATGCGGTGTCCAGTAAAAAAAAGGGAAATAATCAAAGAGAAAAATGACTGCTGTCTGGGGCAGGATGGATGGAGGAAAAACCTACAACTGTTGTTAACTTAGGGCAAATGATATTTTGACAAATGTCCCTTATGAAGCTTCTACTGGTCAAAATGTGTTGTTCATATAAAAAGATGTCAATGAGGCGAGGCAACAGATGCTAGAACATAATGAACTTTGAGGTTTGGGGCTTATTTTATGAATATTTACTATATTTATGTATTTATATTTATGAATATTTAATATTTATGAACATTCACTCTATTGTGAGCCATTTTTCTTACATGTGTTTTTCGGCATCTTTTTCGTTACACAAATTTTGTGCTATTTCAACTACAACCTGCAGCTCATTCAGGAGAAGGGTGTCTTTTGCTATTGGTGCAACTTTAGCTTTTTGGAATATTTAGCCTTTTCTCCCACTTTTTTTCCCTCATAGGAAATGCACTGAGCTCATTTTACATCCTTCAAATCTTTAGATCTGTTTACAGCCTTTTACTGTGCTCCTTTCATATTTTGTTTTGGTTCAGATTCTTTCAACTTCCTTGTGCAATTTTTTTTTAGCTTCTTTCAGCTAATTTCAGCAGTTGCACTGTTTTGTGATCCTTAAATTACTGTAGTTCAACTACAACATTTCTGTGCTTCTTCTAACTTCTTTCTGCTAATTTCTGCTTGTTCTGCTCCTTTCTGCTTATTTTGTAGCCTGGTTAAAACCAGACCCTTGTCCTTCACTTCGCTTCGGACTAGGGTCTGGGACTTCTCAATTGAAAAACGATTCTTGCTGGAGGCGTGGCCTCTGCCTGAGGAACAAAACCATTGGATCTTAGAAAAATTTTGAACAGGGAAAGCTTTCTGCTCCCTCCCCCTCAGAGCTCTGCCGAACTTGACATCTGCTCCGCCTCCTGCTGAATTTTCTCTCGCTGCCTGCATATTCTGTGTTTATAACGTTTGAAAAAAATTAAATAAAACCATGTAGCGCTGGTCCAGAAGACCAGAAAATATGCAGGGACTCGGGCAGCAACGTAAAACCCTATTTTAATTCTCTCGTGACAACCTCAGTCATTTCCTTATTCTTTGCACCGCAGCGGAGAGAGAGGAGGAGGAGGGAGCGATAACTTGACTTTTGGCCAAAAACAAAATAAAACTCCAGATAAGGGATTAAGAAGGGGAAATTAACACATTTGTGTCAAATATAAAACAGTCCTGCATCGCTTTGCATCGCTTTGAATGAGAACATGCGGCTGCGCGCTGGCTCTGGCTGCGCGCTGGGACAGGTGGCACTCAGCGGAGAGGAGGAGGAGGAGGAGGGAGGAGGGAGCGATAACTTGACTTTTGGCCAAAAAAACAAAAGAAAACTCCAGATAAGGGATTAAGAAGGGGAAATTAATACATTTGTGTCAAATATAAAACAGTCCTGCATCGCTTTGCATCGCTTTGAATGAGAACATGCGAATGCTCGCTGGCTGCGCTGGGACAGGTGGGGGCGTGGGTTAGGGGCCAAAAACTCCGCCCCTTCTGTTCTCTGATTGGTCCGGTCAAAAATCTACCGGAGAAATCGTTGTCTATGGGAGAAGTCCAAGACCCAGCAGTGAAGGGAAATGAGAATTGAGCGGAGCTGCATAGGAATGGCGAGGGCCAGGCTACCTATTTTGGCAAGTTTTAGCTTTTTCTGCTACTTCAACTACTACAGTATTTAGCTGCATGGGTTTACGCTTGTTTTAGCTTTTTCAGCTAATTCCACATTTTTTGTGTGCTTATTTTAACAGTTTTCAACATAGTTAAGCAAAAATGTGGTGTCTCCACTTCCTTCTGATAATTTAAGCTTCTTTCAGCTTTTTTAGCTACTTTTCAGCTGTTTTGTTTGCTAATTTCAGCTTTTTTTCAGATATTTGTCACTTTTTTGTGCACATTTCTGTTTCCTTCAGCCTAATTGGGCAAACATGTGTTCTTCATTCTGCTGCTAATTGAAGGCTTGCTACCGTTTCAACTAGCTTGTAAGCATTTTTTAGCTAATTTCAGCTGTTTTAAGATAAATTCAAGTTTGTCATGGTAATTTCTGCTACTTTCAGTTTATTTAATTTCTTTCGGCTAATTTCAGCTTCTTATGCTCCTTTCAGCCTAGTTATGTTATGTTAATTTATTTCAGATATATTTAGCTGTTTTCTGCAAATTTTAGCCTTTTCAGCTAATTTCACAGTTGTTGCACTCACTTTGGCTTTTTCAGCCTATTTCAGTAAAAAATGTGCTCTCTCCACTAACTTCGGCTAATTTAATATTATTTCTGCTATTTTAGCTCGTTTTCAGCTGTCTTTTGTTCCTTTCACTTTTTTTTCAGATAATCTGCACTTTTTTGTTCTCAAGTCTGCTTCTTTCAGCCTAAATGAGCACAACTGTGCTTTCTCCACTTCGTTCTGGTAATGTAAGCCTCTTTCTACCCTTTCAGCTACTTTTCAGCTATTATTTTTTTGCTAATTTCAGCTTTTAGAGCTAATTTTTGTGCTCATTTCTGCTTATTTAAACCAAATTCAGCAACTATATGTTTTTTCTACACAGTAAAAAAAAAAATCCGTAAAAAAACGGAAAATGTCTGCCAGTACATTCTCCGTTTTTTTACAGATATTTCTGTAAACCCTAAAACGGATTTCCGTAATTTAACAGTTTTTTAAATGTATAATTTACATAAATTTCTGTTAATCTAGGGTGCCAGGTAAATGGAGTCCTCTTTCGCGCTTCTTCTCAAAGGTTCTTGTTCCCAGGGTGCTTTGCGCGAAAAAAATAAAATAAACGGAGAAACCCCTGTAAAAAAATGATAATGGAAAATTCCTTCACACTTCCACAGTACCTGTTTTTTTACGGATTTTTTTTACAGTGTACTTTCATCTGCTAACTTAGGCTTTTTCTTCCTTTGCAGCTGCATTTCAGCTGTTTATTTTAGCAAGTTATTCAGCAATAAGCATTCACACTGCATTTTCGCAGAAAATGCAATTTCTCCAGTTTAAATAGTTTCCTGTGAGATAATCTGAATAGCCTAATGCAAATAAACAAATGTTATACAGGAAGTCCAACACTAAATAAAATACTTTATTTCAAAACAATGATTTAAATCGTTCTTATTTGAGAACTTTATGCAGCTAAATCACATAATTGAAAAAAGTCATGTTTAGAGGAGCTTCAGTCACAAATCCTTCCACGACTAACAGCTGTCCTCTTTAAAAAAAGTCTCCGCCCATGTTGGAAACGTCCCAAGCACACAAATCAAAACAAGTAGTCCGTGTAACAACAGCTAATTGTTAAGGAAGTGGCGGTACATAAAAGACCGGTAGAGAAAGTAGTCCCTACCTTCCTCCTCCACCCGCTGTCACCACGTGCAGCAAGTCCTGTCTGTCAGAAACACCGCTTCGTTTCGACTCCTCTGCTCCTCTCTCCGCTGACCCTGATGTTACAGGTGAGAAAAAGAGTCGGAAGAACCTTTAAAGGACGTGTTGTTGCTTCTTTTAAAAGTTCTGAAGCCACCGGAGGAGGGTGCGCGGCGCGCGCTGCTCCGCCGGGATCAAATGTGTAGCAGGCACGTGGAAGCTGGCTTCTGTCTCTTCCAATGTGTCTCCAAAATAAACATTATGTCTAACAGTCACTACCACACAAACACAAAAATTATTAAAGAAATTATTTTTAATGTGACATTTCATGATCTAAATTATAAATAATCAATATTATCCAGATTTTTTCATATATAACTTAAATTACATGTGGATTTTCATCATCTGTACCCTCCATACATAATAATAATAATAATAATAATAATAATAATAATAATGAATTCAATTTATAACGCATAAACGCACTTTTCATTAGTGAAAATCTCAAAGTGCTACACATTGAATGCTACACACATTCATACACCGGTAGCGGCAGACTACCATGCACAGAGGCGGTCCTAGCCTATTTGGCGCCCTGTGCGAGCAACCCCAATGGCGCCCCCCCCCCGCTAGGTTGCCAGTGGGGGTCCTCTCTCAGAAAATTTTGAATAAAATAGATGCCATTTCCTGCATTCTGGTGTATTTTAATGGGTTGTTCAACATCTAGTTTTACCTACATATATAAACTATTCAATAATGAGTTAATGGCAGAACAAGAAGTAGCCTGAGACAAACATGTAGCATTAACACATTATGAACATTACTCAAGAATTGTTTCTATAAGAACATTATCAAATATTTTATATGAACAGTAAAATACTAGCAATAACAGCATTGTGAGAGGTGGACATTTGAACATGGAGGCCTCCACCTCTGTTTAATGATAGACGGTTTCTTTTCACAAAGATGGCCTCCTTTACTCCTCTCTCAAACCATCATTCTTCTCAAGGAGGAATGATGACTGAGTTTGTCACAACTCCTCAGACTGAAGAAGTCTTTTTGATACAAAGAAGAATCTGTCAGAGGACTACATTTACTGAGCCTGCATCAGGACAATAATAATAATAATAATAATAATGTCACAATTTGTCATCTGTGTATGTTTCCATACAAGACGAAATTTGTCTCTGCATTTAACCCAACCACCACCAGGTGGTGCAGTGGGCAGCTATAGAAGCGCCCGGGGAGCTGGGGATGAAGTGTGCTGCTCATATACACCACAAGTTATGCAGTGACCGGGGTTTGAACCTGGGTCTTTCGGGTCCCAAGTCGGCTGCCCTGCCACTACACCATCTTGGCCCCAATCTGTAAAGCTTTAGCACATTTGATATGGAAAACACATTTATAATAATAATAATAATAATAATGAATTCAATTTATAACGCACTTTTCATTAATGAAAATCTCAAAGTGCTACAAGGAGCAACAGAATTAAATGACAATAAAACAAATAATAAAA
>JBBPBX010046366.1:0-26621 GCA_038048925.1 Garcialebias charrua | reverse complement strand
GGACCCCCTCATAACCTAAATAATTTTCTTCAACTTAACTCTTTAATGCAATGGAAATATTTGTGTAACATAAATATTTAAGACCTGTTCTTTAATAGTGTTAATACCATTTTTATACTTTTAAACATTGAGTATTTTTCATTCAAAACACATTTAATTAACAATTTTTTTATTTTAACTTCCAAAAACTACAGTTTTGAGAAAGTTACCAGTATCCAAAAACACTTTAAAACTTTATTCACATAATGAACATAATAAATGTGTTGCCACTTCTTCAAATGATTACAGAAAACTCTTTACATCAAACTGGACAGGATCATGACAGCAGCAGTCAGACTGAGTGACAGGACTTCATTTGTATAAACTGATCGATGCCAGAACACACATAGTGGGCAGAGAGGCGGGCGTGGTTTCTCCCCCAGAAAATTTTGAATAAAGTAGATGTGATTTCCTGCATTTTGGTGTATTTTAACAGGTTGTTAAACGTCTACGTGCTAGTAATTAATTTTTTTAATAAAACAATTTTGGTGGGGGAGCGAGACCGGGGACCCCAGTTTGAGAACCACTGAACTAAGCTAAATGTGCAAAAAGCAGTTTGTGTTATCAACCGATTGTAATTCCTTCCTACAGCTGGTTTAAGACTTCTGATTTTTTAAAGTATTTTATTATGTTCCATCATAAATATCATTCTTAGATTTGTAAGCACTGTTGCACGTCCAGTGGTTTGTTGATTACTTTAATAATTGGCTTTTTATGTTTGTGACGTTTCTGTTCAGCGCCATGAGACCACTTCTGTTGCGACTTGGTGCTGTATAAATAAACTGAAGTGATGGCAGATACTCACTGGTACCAGTTGGTAAGTGTCATCATGATGTACAGGGAGGCCAGACAGAGGTGGAAGTGGAAAAAGGAGTAGCTGTAAGTGACGTTCTCCTCCTCGTTGTCCATGGCCCTGCGTATGCCATCTTCACCCACAACCTCCTCCCCTCCGGACCCCTTGCCTTCCTCTGTCTGCATCAGCTTGTTCACCTGAGCGTTGCTGGATGAACGGATACTAAAAGACAGAGAAAAAGAAGTGAATTAAAAAGCATGCATATAAAACATGTATGAATGTCTTTAACACAGGAAATGTTGTACCTGGCGTAGAGAGTACATAAGAGGAAGATGATCAAGCCAACGACTCCCTGAGCGTCCCACCACTGCACAGGTCCAGAGTTACTGTCAACAGACGGTTGAGTGGTGCTGACGTTTGAGACCAGACTCAACAAGCTGGGGTTGCATGCTCGATCTAGATGCAGGGATTCAAACAAATAAATCTTCTGGCTGTCTTTTTTTTTTTTTTAAATAACTACAGTACAGGTTACCCACACATCATCACCCACCCCTCACTCAGTATCACATGTTTGAGAGCATAATCCTGTGCACCAGTCACTTCCCAAAAGAGTATACCATGTACATGCCCTGAGTCAGTACACAGTACAATGTTCTCTAATGAAGTGCTGAAGTTGTAACTTGCACCATTCAGATCCTCAAGACCAACAACATTCTGGAGGAGGAGGGGGGTTTAACAACTTGTCTGTTTACTTGTATGCCATTTCACTGTTTTCACTTGAGGGGTTGTCAGATATATTATAAATTATAGCACAGGTAGTCCTTTAATGTCCCTTTCTCTGTTCAAGACAGCCCTGAAAACACATCTCTTTAGACTAGCTTATCATTAACTTTACTAAATGTATTTTTATTATTTTGCATTTTATAATCTTTATGTATTTTATATTTCAATTTGTCACTGATAATGTTTGCACTGTACTGTATTGGTTTGTTAAGTGTCCTTGGGTGTCCTGAAAGGCGCTTTTAAATAAAATTATTATTATTATTATTATTATTGTGACAGTATAAATTAAATGTTTTTATTTGCCAGATTGACTGATTTCTTCCCTAAAATGGTAATGTCATTGGAAGTAATTATACTTACAGGACTTCAGCTCATCTAGCCATTCTTTTTATTTTTCATATTTGATTGTTTATTACACTTATCACAGTAGTCACCTCTCAGTGTTGTTTTAAATCTAAGCAAGCGATCACATCCAAACAGCCACAGCACTTTGGTGATGCTATAATGTCATGTAGAACTGAAATATGTATGAGCAGATACTTATAATAAACTACAAACAGCTGGATCTGACTCTCAGAGAAAACTCTGTGGGTTTTGGGGGAAAAATAAAGTTCAACAGTGGCACTACACATCTTTTCTATAATGTGGGGCATTTGTCTTTTACTGTAGTGTTAATATTAATTATACAAACTAAAGCACCAGAAACAGAGTCTCAGAGTTACTCAAATAAGCTGTGTGCCCTGTGACCGGTGAGACGCTGCTGGGTTAGGACAGGAACTGAAAGGACTGGTGCTTCCACCTACAGTCTCTCACCAAGTTGAAGCTGCATGGACTACATCAGAAAGCACGGCCCACCCTGCACTGATTGGCTAAAACTATGGCTGTGTCTCAATTCAGGGGCTGCGTCCTCATGAGGACCCAGCCTAGCTGGGCCGAGTAGGCCACGCACTCACAAGACCGGGTGGGCTGAGCGAAACTGCTGAAATGGATAAAAATATGAGGACTGAGATTTTAAAAAAGGAGTTTGTGAAACTCCTTTTTTTTTTATCCAATAAAAGACAAACGTAAAATAAGTTTTAACCGTACCGAGTGAGATTCGAACCAGCTTTTGAGAAAAGGATCTGCGTGCCAACCCAATGTTTAACGCAGTGACCTACTGGGCAACTTGCATTTTGTAGGTCCACTCTGAGTTTTAACAGATCGCCCCTCAGAAAATCCTTGCTACGCACGTGTAAAATAAGCTGATTTGTAATCAGTTCTTAACAAACAGTAAACTCAGAAACACTAATATATATTCAGCTAACAAATATTTTTTTAGTCGTTTCTGTAGTTAAATTTTAATGAGATTCAAGCTTGCGCTGAGGTTGAACGAGCTGATGACTCAACAACACGCAGCAGTCCGCCCCTGCACGCAGAAAGTCCCACCCCCCGCGAAATCTCTGCTGGCGCTACGAATTCTGGGATAGCCTCCGTCTTGAAGGTTCCACGGATGCATCCTTCGATTTCGGCAGGAAGTAGGCCGCATTCCTCGGCCGCATGAGGAGGAGTCTTCGAATTGGGACAGTCCTCCGCGCGGGGCAATGACGTATGCGGCCGACAAATGCGCACTCATGAGGACCCAGCCCCTGAATTGAGACACAGCCTATGACTGTGGTTCTCCTTTTGTTGAAAGCAGCATCAGTTTAGTTCCTGTATCATAATTAGACTGGATGGATTTAATGAGACCACAACAAAACACGTCATTTTCTCTCCTAATTTTTATTGATGACAGAAATCCATCCTGGCATGTTCAAAATGACAAAACTCTGTCGTGGCAACGAGGAACTTGAACCCCTGTAGACGATAACACCTTTAAACTACTGATATAGTACTCATAGGTGCAAATGTTTCTTTTTTTTAATCACCGATACAAACATCAAAACAATTTAAAACCTTAAAAATAAATGTATATATTCAAATACCGTACTTTATTAGTTTTCTTCATATTGTTGCATTATAGAAACAGGAACTTGGTCATATAAAATAACATTTCAATGAAGCCCAAACTTAGGTGTCACTGAGATGTACTGTAAGTTTTTTATACAACTGGGTGGTGGGTGTCTATATTTTTAACCCATTCAGACTGTAGGAGTCATTTACAGTACTGTATCTTGGTTTTTTTTGTGTTTAGGGGGCGTATTTCATCTTGTGTACTGAGTATATCGAAGAGGGTGGGGGTTACTTAAGCCACAGGTTTGATTCTGTTCGGGTGTTGCTAATGAGAAGGGGCAAACTGTTTTCTACTGTACTTAGTTTAGAGTTGGGGCTGATTTATTTGGTTCTAAATGGAAATGACAAGGTAAATGGGCATTGTTAAGGAAATAAATGACTTTATGATTTATAAGTCCAAATGAAGATCTGCATAGTGAATCTCCATTGAGCGCAGTAAAACCAAAGCCTACCAGGAACAACAGCAACAAGTAGCTTAAAATATAGGATTTTAGCTGCTACACAGGCCTTAAATCAATTTAAAAATAGTGTTACAATATTTCTGAACGTTTTGTAAAAATCTTAGAATCATCACTGTTCACCAAGTGTTTTCGAGCCTCGATTTAAGAGATCATACTTTTGTTTTTCAGTGTAAGAGTTTACTTTTGTCCTTTTATTAATGTGTCTTGAAAATGATACGTTTTGTATCAGGCCTGAAAAGCAACAAAGATGCAAATGGCACAGCTATTTCTAAAGTGAGATATAAAAGCTGCATCAAGTCTGAATAAGTTAAAAAACATCAACCTACATTTATCACAAGACTGTCCATCAGGACAAACTAAAAGCCACAAGACAGACGAGCTAAAGGACAGGAAGTCTTTGTTTTTAGACTCACCTTTGTGATCAAAAAGCTGAAGCAGATTAACAGCATGCGCACACGTTGGAAGGCAACAGTGAGAGCAATGACAACTGAATCTGTCGACAAGTTTACCAGATGACATCAGGTCACTCACTTGGATTGTTCGTCATTGCAGACCAGGTGACATACATGGTGTAGAGGGAGATAAGCGAGGCCTGGAGCAGACCGGAATGTGGCTGAACTTCCTGTGAACAACACGACGTAACACTTTAAAGACCGGCTCACAACAGCAAACTGACTGCAGCCGAGACTGGAAAAACTTTATGGAGCATTAAAATTCAACGGTACAAGTAAAAAAACACCAAAGTAAACCAACATAAATGTCACCACAAATAAAAACCTTTCCATAGAAAAGATAAGTAAAAAGGGGGAAGTCCGCTCCTCTAACATACGTAACAAAACAAGTGCCATGTCAAATTTCACCAATGCATTGTTTAGTCAGCCAGTCTAAAACTCTACCTGTATCTTTGGTAAGATGGAGACGATGGAAATGATGATGCAGAAGATGAGGTTGAGGCTGATGAAGACCTTGTGCTCCGTGCAGTCACCTGGCTGTGTGTAGTAAACGTATAAAAGCACCACAGCAGTGAAAGCCAGTGCATAGTGGAGGAAAGTAAAAGACAGCAGCCCTGAAATACAGACAAACAAAATGTAACACAAATGACAAAAGTGGAGAAACAGACAAATCAGCCGCTGACTCAAGTAACAGATGCTGAATGAGGGAAAAGCCTAGTAGGAAAAAAAAAGACATTAAATTAATGCAAACTTAATTCGACCAAATTACAAGAACTAAATTAAACAATTTATGTCGTGCAGACATAAAAGAAACCCTGTAGAAACTGGTACTTGCACTATAATTTACCAGTAGCCAACAGTCATTAGGAGAGACACCCAGAAGTTACTGCATTAGTCTAAGCAAGCTGAGCTCATGTTAGTTATTTTAACATCATGTAAAGAGACTTCATAATAAATTCAGAATTGTTTGGGAAACAAAAGTAAAATTATAGTCAAAATGATCATTAGAATAATCTGATTTTAATATTTAGTTAAACTCAAATGCACCAACTGTTCTGTAAACAGCTTCCTGTCTTTAATGCATAAATGGGTTCTCATTTTTCATGCTCTGTCACCATTTCATTAGAACTTCTGTGGTTATTTACAAGTCATCCTCAACATTTCACCTACACAACAACATACTGCAATCGTTTCCCCCACAAGTCACAGCAGAAATGGTGCATCTGACCATTATATCACCGACAGTCAGCAAACTGATGGACAGTAGTGTTGGGATGTCAATCTGCCTTGGTTTACACATTAAAGGAGAAAAAAACATTTGTGAACTCCAGCCACTCTTTTTAATTTGCATGTTTATTGTCCTTCAGCTGTGAGGTACCAGATTCATCTGCTTATTGCTTAAAGATCCACACAAAACCCTCTTTTATGTTTGGTATCTCAAGCACAGATGAAATGTACAACTTCTTCCGTTACCCCAGGAAAAAAAAAGACATCTAAAACAATTATAAAAGTTGGCATTGACTTGATATTTTCTCGTATCGACCCTATTCAACATGTTTGTCAAATGCAGCTTTATTAATTTATTTTATGAATATGCTTTACCTGCGAACCAGCATTTATTGTTACTTTCTTGAGCGTTTTCAAGCCAAATCTTGTTCCAGGAGTGGGCGAAGTCGATCAAGAGGAGGAGCTGAATGAGAATGAAAATGAAGGAGCCCACTACTCCAAAGTAAAACCACACTGTCAAAGAAAAAAACAAAGCAAACATAAAGTTTCCTAAATCAGTTTGAAAGTAAAACATACATGTATACAAATATATATATATTAAAAAAAACTGGCAGTTTAAATTAAAGTAGAGCTTGGCAACATGTCACATTGCAATTCACTGCAGACCTCCAGCATTGTTCATGAGGTTTAGAACTTCAGCACATTTTAACTTCTGTGATGCATGTAGTTATTGAAAAGAATAACATGTTGTCTTTGATTGGAACATTTGGTACTTGTTTTAACACCGGATGCCCTTCCTGATGCAACCACTGAGCTACCACAACCCATGTGTGGAGCAGAGGGCTGCCATCTAAGCCACTGATCTTCAGTTTGTTAGTTGCATAACATCTGTAATACTCATTGACAATTCTTGCAAAAGTGTTCTCCTGACGTTGCTTTCTGATCAAGTCTCAAAGCTTTATTAATTTTTGTCCTGAATTGATGTGAAAACAATCTTTATCTGGCATTAGTGATGATAACTTGTGACTTTAAATGCAGCGATTAATACATCACACACACAAAACAGATACAATATCTCAGTGTGGGTAATGAGTTTGAAACTAACAAGGTTAAGGCTCAGTTTACACAACATGTTTGTTGAGTGAAACCACAGCTTTTCTGCTGCAGTTCGGACAGCCATTTACATGACAACAGTCCTCGTTCTGAAACTGAAGGTTTCTGAATCCAGGTCTCAGACTGCAGATCTTCAGGTGAACCCCCTGCAGACGTGAGATGTGTAAAGGCCCAGGCAGAGCTCTGCGTTTGGCCGAACGGCGCTCGACGCGAGCGTTCTGTGCGCGCGTGTTCACCAGCACAGCTCTGCGTTCGTTCTCGCGTACATTCTCGCGTTTTCGCTCCAAATTCTTGTCGTAATTTGAGCAGCTGCGCGCAGAGCGTTTACCTACGGGACAAACTGAGGTCGCTGATTGGTCATTTGCTGACACGCCTACTGAATTGATTGACAGGTCGGGTGAAAAAAAAAAAGGCACGAGCTGGCTCTGGCTGCATCCGCTGCGGTGTTCTAAACTTTATATGTTAATAAAAAGTTCTAAAAAATAAAAACAGGGAGCGCTGGTCCTGCAGCCCACCAGGAAATCTGTAGAACCTCGCGCAGCCACGTAGGACCCGAGTTTAATTAGCTCGTGACAAATTCGTTCATTTCTCATCATTTCAGTCATGGAGGAGGAAGCGATCACTTGACTCTTGGCAAAAAAACAAAAAGAAAAGTCCAGATCGGGGATGAAGAAGGGGAATTTAATACATTTGTGTCACATACAAAACAGTCCGGCGCCGGGCAGTTTATTGTGAGACAACACGCCTCGCGTACGCGGTCGTAAAATTTGAGCTTTGCGCGTTCATGCCCTGCAGGGCTACGCTTGTGCCTCTGCGTACGTACGGCGTACAGCCTTATGGTGCATTCAGACCTAACAGCGTTTCAACGGCAGGAGCGTCCAGTTTACATGCAAAGTCAATGGGGGACGCGCTTCCAGCCGCGTCTTGGCGTCGGGCGTCACGTCGCGTGCGTGTTGAGCGTGCTGGAAAGCGTTTTCCGTGCACGTGAACCGGCTTCAGCCTCCAAACCACGCATTCACCATGCTGAAGATTTCGCCGTTCAAACTTTCAAACGCCGCTCAACTCTACCTGATTGGTTGGTGTGTCAACCAATCAGGGAGAGTCGGGGGAGAAGAGAGGGGGTCAGGGGGAGAGTCCCTATGTGACGCGGAAACGATTGCGCATGTGACGTATTGTTTGTGGGACACAGAAAAAACCCGCGGAGTCATGGACTATGGAAGAGAAACTCATTGTAGCTGTGTGTTCGCGACAAGGACGACCAGTCAAGTCTGCTCCACAGAGACATAAATAAAAAGCTCCTCGCCTGGCGGAGTGCAGTGGACTCGGTATACCGGTAAGCTCCTCCCACACACCCAGCAGCAGTTTCGCGTTCTGGCGTTCTGGTCCAAGTAGTCTGGACACCAAGTGCGTCCACTTGCGTGCTTGACAAGCTTTTTGGAAGTTGAAACGCTGTTCGGTCTGAATGCACCATTACGCAGAGCTCTGCCTGGGCCTTAAGAGGATGACAGTTGAACACAGAGACCTCTGCCTCTGTTTAACAATAGACAGGTTCTCTTCACAAAGATAGCAAGCAGCCATCAGGGCACCAACAATCAACTGTTAGGCTGACCATCCTTCTTTTGCATGTGAACAACTAGCTTTGGATGTCACCAGCAAACTGGTTGGTCCACTATGGTGCCATTTACGACTGAGTGCAGCTCCTCTGACTGAAGAAGTCTTTTGGATAAAAGACAAAACATTTCAACAATAAGAATCTGTCCAGAGGAACTGATTTAAATTGGTTAGATTTATCCAACTGGATCATTGAGCATGCATCAGCTGATTTCAATCACTGATATGAAAAGCAAAAAGATCAGTATCAATCTGCCCTTTTATTTTTTTAACTAAATATTAAGTCCCATAAAGCAATGCCCTGCCCTGTGACACTGGTTGCCAAACATTTTTTTAGTTTTTAATTAACAGAGATGTCAGTACCATTATGAAATGTTCCATCTGGGATGAAAAAAGCTCCCACCGTTATCCCAACCAGGATCAGAAATTTAAAGAACCAGAATCTGAAAAATGGGAAAAAAATAATTTCCTTAGCAAAAAACAAGACAAAGGGAGACACATTTAGAGAGTCAGAGAGACTGACTCTCACATTTACTGATGAACAAATGTGGGCCTTTTTTCAAGAATGCCTACCCATTTTGAATAGCTGCACGTGGGTCTTTGCTGTTACGGACACGAATCATGATAATGGAGAACAAAAAGAAGAAGCAGGTCATGGCGAAGCACATGCGATACACAGACTTGTACCCCACAATAACCTCACAGTTAACCTGGTTTTCAACACCGATTACAGTAGTTCCTCCCATACAAAACCCTGGGATCTATGAAAAAGAAGAAAGTCAGATAAACCAGATTAAAATCAAACTGATCTCTGCAGGTTTTATGATCAATATCAATAATGTCAAGATTCATGTAATTTCCTGTCAGTAGGCCTGTCGCGATAAACAATAAATCAAGTAATTGCATGATAAATTAAAATGAGGTCATAATTTTCATTTATCAGCTTTATTGTTTCTTGGCATCTCTTTTTCTACTGAAGACACCAGAAAAAGGCTCAACTTGGTGCTCTTCATTGATCCCTCCCTTTCTCATTTCCTTAAGGCTCCAGTATAGCTCAGCGTACGTCATGTACGCGCGTACTGTACGCAGACAGTTCAGCCCCACACCTCAGCATACGTTCTCGAGTACATTCTTGCGTTTTCGCACCAAATTCTTGACGTCATTTGAGCAGCTGCAGCGCAGAGCGTTTACCTACGGGACAAATTGAGGTCGCTGATTGGTCATTTGCTGACATGCCTACTGAATTGATTGACAGGTCGTGGGAGGGGGGGGCGCGAGCTGGCAGCTGCAGCCGCAGCGGTGTTCTGTGTTGTTAATAAAAAGTTCCAAAAAGAAAACAAAAACCAGGGAGCGCTGGTCCTGCAGCCCACACATCAGACCAGCACACCAGGAAATCTCCAGACCCTCCCGCAGCCACGCTGGACCCGAGTTTAATTTGCTCGTGACAAATTTGTTCATTTCTCATCATTTCAGTCATGGAGTCAACGGAGGAGGAAGCGATCACTTATCAGGGATGAAGAAGGGGAAATTTAATACATTTGTGTCACATACAAAACAGTCCGGCGTACGCGGTCGTATAATTTGAGCTTTGCGCGTACATGCCCTGCGGGGATACGCTTGTACCTCTCTCTGCGTAGTACGCACATACAGCTGCGTATGGACGTACGCAGAGCTATACGGGGGGCTTTAGCATAAGGGGGGAGTGAACTATCACGTCAGGTATCCAGCCAAGGCATATCGTCTTGTACCGCTGCATTAGAGCCCTGTGAGGAGTCAGCAAGCTAAATAAATTTTATTTGATAATGGGGGGAATGAAGAAATGGAATTGGTTTCAAAGTTGAACGCAACAGCAGCAGTGTGGGAGCAATTCCGATTAAATGACTGAGGCAAAGCGCTAAACCTTTACGAACTGGTATGTCGCATTTGTCAGAAAACGTTAGCAACTAAGAGCAGCAATACAACCAACTTGCACCTGCACTTAAAGCACAATCATCCAAACTAGTTTTCCCAGCTGGAAAAAAAAACAACAACAACAACCGGTGGGCCGTCTCCGTCTTCAAGTTCCCCCGACAGTCCACCATCAGTGGAGCATATACTGTACCGGTAATCAAGCATTTAATTTAAAACTAACGATTATTTTTTTTGAAAGGAAATTTTGTTTACAGACTTCATAATTCAATTCTTACTGTTGATGTTGAATGTAGTTTTTATTTCCATTTTTTTGTTGTTGTACTTAATTTTTATTCAAGTGCATTTTTTGTTAACAGCGACTGAGTCGATTTTATTTTTGGTTGTTTTGTTTATTTTACAGTTCCAGTGTTAAGTGTTCTTTTGAAATTAGTTACCGGTAATTGATCTTTGAGAGGATGTACATGTCATTATCATTACATTAGTTAAAACAGCCTTCAACCAATATTATCGTTTATCGCAATAATTTCTGAGACACTTAATCGCACAGCAAAATGTGTTATCGTGACAGGTCTAATATACAGCACATTTTGAACAAATGAGCCAATATGAAAATGTCTACAAATAATTCTAGCCATAATTTAAACAACTTTTAAACAATACTACTTTCATATGAAAATAAATAAAAAGCTAAAAAAATACTAATTCACACAGTAACATTTATCTCTGTGTATTATAATTTATCTCTGTGTATTATAATATGATAGGACCAAAGCCTCACTTTGCGGAGCTGTGTTTCCATTCCAGGAAGGATCATAATGACAGACACCATCGTTCCCAGAAGAAGAAAGAAAGAGAAAACCAGTCGTGTGACTGTGGAGTTATTCGAGGAGGGACAGCAGCCACACAGAAGACATGGTGCTGAACCACAGAGACAGGAGGCCTGTGAGTGATGAGATGAGGGAAAAAAAAGACAAAACACGTAAAGCTTTGTGCAAGTCAACAGCAAACACCTGCATTCTGTTGCTCAATCAGGTCAAATTAAAATCATAACCAGGAAGTGCCATAATGGAAAAAACTCAGCTTGTAAATTATTAAACACAAGTGGTTTTCCAGTGCTGCCAAAGAGGATGCCTATACATTTGGATCAAATAATAAAACTGGTGTAAAATTTAATAAAATGCCTCAAGTAACCCTAAATAAATATTTAATATTTGAGCTAGTAGTGTCACGAGTTCCACCTTTTCCAGCAATGACTCATTTGCCCTGTTGGACCTGGCTAAGTAGCTGCTGACATATATGATGGCATAAATAAAAAACAAACGTAGATAAAATGTAATGTCATGAATAAGTTGTTTCATCTATAAAAATGACACGCATATCGCAGAGTTCCGTTTCTGCAAAATGTCCAAACACTTCCTCAACCACTATTTATTTATAATGGTAGCTAGCCTCCCAAAGCTACCCATTTTTCAATTAATTTATAGCAAGTACGTATGACTAATGAAGCTAGAATAAGAGTTAATAATTTGTTTCATTAGCTGTGTAGTAAAAAAAACAAAAAAAAAAAACACAAAAAAACAGGCTTTTGGGTTAGCCGTTAGCTTAGCTGACACGTTAGCAACTGGCTGCAGTAAACAAGTTAAACAATTTAAGATGAAATAGATTTAGGACGAGATACTTACACAGCTAGCTAAAGAGCACAAAGCCAGACAAGCTCCCATTTTCACACCAAAACGCTAACTGTGTAGTTTGAATGTGAACGAAAAGCTGTCAAATACGCAGTTTCTATCAAAAATACAGTCGGAAACGGAAGTTCCTCGAAAGCTTTTCAAAATTAAAGTCTCACGCTGTGATCACCGGAAGCTTTTTACTATAACTAGTTGTTTTTATTTGTTTGCTTTAATTTCCCTCATAACCTTTATGAATGTTGAAGAAAGCGAGTGCACGTTTTTCTAGTAACCTTATTTGTCTATTTAGCCAATTAAAGCTGTGGATGAAAACTGATTACCATCTAACAAAATCTCAGTTACAGTGAAGACATCAGAATCAGAATCAGGTTTATTGGCCAAGTATGTTGACACACACAAGGAATTTGTTTCCGGCTGTTCGTGTCTCTCTAGAAAATGTCTCTCTAAAAATGCTAAAAAAAATGTCTCTCTATAGGATTGACACTATACAGATACTTTACATATAACTTACAAATAATACACAAAATACAGAGGATTCACATCACTGTGAATGGGTTGGGGGTCACGCTGATGGATGTCTGATGATCAGCTGTTGATGATGGTGATGGCCTGGGGGAAGAAACTGTTTTTGTGTCTGACAGTCTTAGTGGACAGAGATCTGTAGCGTCTGCCAGACGGGAGGAGTTGGAACATGTTGTGACCCGGGTGTGTGGAGTCTGTGATGATTTTTCCAGCCCGTTTCCTGGTTCTTGCGTGGTACAAGTCCTGAATGGAGGGCAGTGAAGCCCCAATGACTTTCTCAGCTGTCCTCACTGTTCGCTGCAGCCTGTTCCTGTCCTGCCTTGTGGCTGCTCCAAACCAGACTGTGATGGATGTACACAGGATGGACTCAATGACTGCAGTGTAGAACTGGATCAGCAGCTCCTGAGGCAGGTCCAGCTTCCTCAACTGGCGTAGGAAGTACAGTCTCTGCTGGGCCTTTTTGAGGATGGAGGTGATGTTGTGCTCCCACTTCAGGTCATGTGAGATGGTGGTTCCCAGGAACCTGAAGGACTCTACCGTAGACACGGGGCTGTTGAAGATTTTGAGGGGCAGCAGTTCTGGGGGGTGTCTCCTGAAGTCCACTCTCATCTCTACTGTCTTCAGTGTGTTCAGCTCCAGTTTGTTCAGGCTGCACCAGGACATCAGTCGTTCCACCTCCTGTCGGTACGCAGACTCGTTGTCATCACTGATAAGTCCAATGACTGTAGTGTCATCTGCGAACTTCAGGAGTTTAACAGACGGGTCATTAGAGGTGCAGTCATTGGTGTATAGAGAGAAGAGCAGTGGAGAGAGCACACAACCCTGAGGGGCACCAATGCTGATGGTCTGTGAGGAGGACATGATTTTCCCCAACTGCACCTGCTGCGTCCTGCCTGTTAGGAAGCTGGTGATCCACTGACACATGGCAGGAGAAACAGTGAGCTGGGAGAGTTCGGTGGAGAGAATGTCTGGGACAATAATTAATCAGTTGTGGATGAACATAAAATAATTATGTTCTGCAAGTTTCACTGATGTATTTTCATAACAAACGCATGCGCACGCAGATGAGCTGAAAGTGGGTGATAAGGTTACTGCAGCCCTTAAAAACGCCTCAATACTGTAGATCTATTTTTTAGAGAAGCCCAGGCCAAACTGCAGTTTCCTATTAACTAAAACGTACAACTTTTAGTGTTACAGTAACTTCCACTCATTTATTTCCAGTGGTGGGATGTAACTAAGTACAAATACTTTGTTACTGTACTTAAGTACATTTTTCATGTATAATTAAATGTGGGTACTTTTACTTTTACTCCACTACATTTTACATGAAGTATGTACTTTCTACCACACTACATTTCTATAATGTGTTGAGTTATAAGTTACATTCACGTTGCAGCTTTTAGATTTGTCATTAGTTTGAAAGTAACTGATGTCGAGGTGAGATGGTCCATTGAATCACTGCAAAGTGGACAGGTAACATTACTTCAACACTTCAAGAAGAGCTGGACCAGTGACGTATATTCTAGTATATACTGTATGTCATTGAGCTGGGAGCACAGCACCACTAACACACCCAAAATGGATTCCACCACAAAGATTCAGCCAGAAGATACACACCACCCATGGCCTTATTGAAAGACTATTGAAATATTATTGAAATATTATTGAAAGACTGTTCAGTACAGCAGGACAGATTCTCTCTCCCTAAAGAGCCAGACTGGACTCAAAAAACTTTGAAAACCAACTTCTTCTGAACTTGGACAATAAATTCTTGCTGCAACATTAAAATGTGTCAGTTCATGATGTTAGGAGACAAGAGATGTCTCCAAATGTCTCAACACTCAGGTCCAAGTTTTGAAAATGGTGTCAGGAAGTTAAAATATTGTTCACTATTGACCCATTACGGTTGACTAGACAGTATTTTAACTAGAGTTGATGACAAACTGGAGCTGAAATGATCAGAGCCTGTTCCTTTGTTGTATCTAATGCTCCTCTTTTCTGTCAGACAACTTTTTACTTAATATTTTTACTGCAGTTAAAATGACACATTGGTTTTACTTTGCGTTAAATCAAAAAAAGGTGTTCAATACCAAAACATGGTTTCTGTATTCACCATTATTGTGTTAAATAAAAACTTTCAAAGTTATAATCATTCCTTATTACAGTACAGTATTCTTATTTTGCATGTCATCCCTGAGATTCTGCTGCACAGAATCACAAGTCCAAGTGTGTGAGTAAACACAATAAAAACATGTACAGGTATTGTCTGCAGCATTGTTCATTAAAATGACTCTTATTACAGAAAATATACATACAGTAGCACACTTAATGGTATTGTAGACCATTAGGTAATACATTCAGCAAATACTTTTACTTTAATACTTTATTTTAGCAAGTACTTATTTACTTTTACTTTAGTAAAATATTAATATGGTACTTCTACTTTTACTAAAGTACATTTTTGTCTGTTTATTTGTAGATACAGTGTTTGAGGACTTTCTCCCCCACTGTTTATTTCATTGCAGTACACAGTATTTATTTGATCTCCTCGACTCCTCCTCCAGCTTCCTGCCTTCTCCCGCGCGCAGTTTCAACTCGGGCTGTGATTGGTGGATTTGGACCAATGAGCGCCGACGTCTCTGATGACGTAACGTTCTGAGAGTTTGTGCGCGAAGGTGCAGATGTTGGCGGTTTGAAAAGAGACGAGAAGCTAGACAAAAGGCTTCCTCTTCAAGCTGAGCTGCCCTTGACGGTGAGAATAAAGCTCTCGTACAGATGTACTGTATAGCCGGCTAGGAAAGCGTTGGTAGTGCTAAAGCTCGTTTTGGACTCTTTCAGTTGCGTTCATTGTTCCAGCAGCCATTATTATCCTTATGTTAACAGTTGACTGCTGTAATGGCCGTTGTTCAACTAAAGCGCAGTACAACAAATATTGAAAAAATGGGTTAAAATGGCTTCCTGGGTTATTATCTTTAAAGGTAGTGCAGATTATTTACACAGGAGTTGTCTGGCTGTTTTATTATTGTTTTCGTGTTAGTACAGTAACTCAATCCATGTGGAATTAAAATATGCTTATCAGTTGTGTTTATCTGAAACAGTTTCAGCTCTCCACATTCATTGTTTAGCTTTCTACAACTTTTTAAGGTTTTAAGTTTGTGAGGTTTTAAGGACTTGTACAACAAAGTCATATTGCTCTTCCCCGCCATTTTTGCAGAGGAAATCTTTCAGAAATGTGTGCTGAGTCTCCTCCTGCTGAGGGGGCACCAGCTTCCAGCTTAGGGGCAACTCTTCACAAGCCCTGCCTACACAACCTGGTTTATTCATGGCTTTCTTTGTAGAGAGGTGGAGGACATGGAGTCAGATCATGTTGTGACTGGTTCATAACATGTATTATTCTGTGAAGATTAATTATTGTGCCATGTGACTGGAACAGGAGAGAGTGGTGGACTGAAATACAAGTGGGGGAAAAATAGTCCTGTATCTTTTTTTAAATTTATTATTATTATTAGGCAATTTTGACTCCACAGCAAATTTCTTTCAAGTTGCCATGTAAAACAGCAAACTTTTATTTTATTTTATTGCAGTTTAAATTTCTGCAAATTAGTGCAAACATAATTATTTTATTCTTACGGCTTTACAGCAAGTCATCCTCCTCCATCTCACAGGAAACATAATAATTATAAATTGATAAATTTACGTATCTGGATGTAAACGTTCAGAAGATGTAATTGGGTCGTTCCAAGTCTTGGTTCCTTGGTTTGTTTTTTTCAGTCAAAAGTCAAAGTCAACTTTATTGTCAGAACTGCAATATGTACAGGACATACACAGGACATGTTTAACATCTGTTATCACAATTTTTTGTTATTGTTTTTTAATTCAGTATAATGCGAGATGATATTAGGATCACTAAGAAGAAGAAAAAGTACAAGGAATTTTATTATCTTTTACTCAGGTTTTGACATTTACGTGTAAATATTAATTAGAAAAGTTGTCTTTTAGGAACTCTACAGTGCTTCTGAACTCAAATGTACAGTGTTTGTTGTTCGGCTGTAACTGTGTCTGAACCTTATGAGTGCATATTTATTATGTTAGTTATAAAATAACAGGCAATACGTTCCATCAAGGCCGAGCTCAATTTGTGGCACCGGCATGTATGTTAGCTGAACTTTCTTTGTCTTTAGTCTTCAAAAAAAATATTTTTTTTTTCTCTCAGCATTGTGACTTTTCTGTCAATAATTGTGCTTTAATCTAAAAAATAATAATCTGTTTACCTTCTGAACTACTTGAACTGCAAACCAGGTTTAGATTTTATCCTCTAGTCAGAAGAGTGTTACATGTTTAAAGGTGCTATGTGTAACTTTCTGTAGAGCGCAGAACTTAGAAATATTTTCAACAGGCAAAGCATTCTGATCCCTCCCCCTCAGAGCCATATATGGCTCTGCTCCCCCTTGCTCTGCTGAAATTCAAATTCAAACTCTGTTTTTATTGGCTGGTTAACGGCGGGTCACTCTGTGTTTTTAGTGTTTTTATAAATGCTGATAGAGAAGCAAGGGGACTATAGTTTTTTTCAGAGATTACTTTGTCTAACATCAGTCTGTCAGTAGATAGTGACAGAGTGAAGAAATATGTTAAAAATATATTGTTAGAAAAGTTACAGACTGCACTACAAAGTTACATAGTGCAGCTTTAACTAATTTGTGAAACAAGTTTTTTCCCTCAATGTAAAGCAATATTTTACCTGATTTGTATGATTTTTAGATATACACTGTATAACAAAAAGTGCATCTCTTAATGTTGATTTTCTACTTTTACAGGAAAATTAAGGAACTTTTCTAAAATGGAAAATTTTGGAGGTAAGTGTAAAACATACCATACCAATTTATTTATAGAGCACTTAAACAGACACGAGGCCAACCAAAGTGCTGTACAATAGAGACAAACAAGCACAGCAGACAGGAAAACATAAAATAAAATTATAGATAGATAGCATAGCAACAGAAACTAACTAAAATGGCGAACAATGTATAGTACAGAGAGGATCAAAACAAATCACACCGTGTCAAAGGCAAGAGAATAGAAGTGGGTTTTCAAGCGAGACTTACAGTAAATACTGTGAGTGAGGGAGCCTGCCTGACACTCAGTGGCAACTCATTCCACAGTCTCGAACCTGCAACTGAGAAGGCCCTGTCACCTCTGAGCTTACGGCGAGTATCTGGGATTGAGAGAAGCATCTGGTCTGCTGACCTCAGAGAGCGCCGTGGGACATATGGCTGCAGAAGGTCAGTGAGATAAGGTGGAGCGGAACTGTTCAGAGATTTAAAAACATACATGAGTATTTTAAACTGGATCCGAAGGTGAATGGGTAGCCAGTGCAGGGAGGCCAAAACTGGTGTGATGTGCTCTCTATGGCCTGTACCAGTTAAGAATCGGGCTGCAGCATTTTGGACCAGCTGTAGCCGTGCAATGGAGGACTGACTGATTCCAGAACAGAAGTGAATTGCAGTAATCGAGCCTCGATGTTATGAAAGCATGGATTACTGTCTCCAGGTTCTTTTTGGATAGTATGGGCTTCAGCTTAGACAGCCGCCTCAGCTGAAAAAAGCAGGATTTAACAATCATGTTTACGTGACTGTTGAGTTTCAGGGAGGGGTCCATTGTCACCCCCAGATTAGTGACCCTTTGTTTCTCTAGCGGGGCTAGAGAGAGAAGGTCAACGTCGTGGTTCGAGAATGAGCCGTTGGGATCATGGAACAACATGACTTCAGACTTCTTCTCATTGAAACTTGAGAAGTTTGAGGCCATCCAATCATGGATGTCAACCAGGCAGTCAAGAAGGGGTTGAAGAGAGCGTGAGCCTCTGTGCCTCAGGGGGAAGTAAATTTGACAATCATCGGTGTAGAAATGAAACGAGTTCCTACGGAAGCGTATTGCTGACACCTGGAGAAAATTTTTTTGGGGGGCTTATGTAGTAATAATGTGATACGTATCAAGTAATAACGTGATACGTATCACGTTATTACTTGATACGTATCACGTTATTACTTGATACGTATCACGTTATTACTTGATACGTATCAAGTAATTACTTGATACGTATCACGTTATTACTTGATACGTATCACGTTATTACTTGATACGTAACACGTTATTACTTGATACGTATCACGTTATTACTTGATACGTATCACGTTATTACTTGATACGTAACACGTTATTACTTGATACGTAACACGTTATTACTTGATACGTAACACGTTATTACTTGATACGTAACACGTTATTACTTGATACGTAACACGTTATTACTTGATACGTAACACGTTATTACTTGATACGTAACACGTTATTACTTGATACGTAACACGTTATTACTTGATACGTAACACGTTATTACTTGATACGTAACACGTTATTACTTGATACGTAACACGTTATTACTTGATACGTAACACGTTATTACTTGATACGTATCACGTTATTACTTGATACGTAACACGTTATTACTTGATACGTAACACGTTATTACTTGATACGTATCACGTTATTACTTGATACGTATCACGTTATTACTTGATACGTATCACGTTATTACTTGATACGTATCACGTTATTACTTGATACGTAACACGTTATTACTTGATACGTATCACGTTATTACTTGATACGTATCACGTTATTACTTGATACGTATCACGTTATTACTTGATACGTATCACGTTATTACTTGATACGTATCACGTTATTACTTGATACGTATCACGTTATTACTTGATAAGTATAGAGGTCCATCCACATGGTATCAGCACCATTACCCATAATGCAAGTTCGCCCATACGCTTGTTTTTGCCTGCATGCTAACAATGGCTAATTTGCAGAACTTGATCAAGTTTTACTTCATGCTTGGTCTAAAACATGGAGAGATACTGATGATGCTTCACACTGTGGATGACATCATCATTTGTATGCGCACTCTGAGAAGAATCCTGAGCAGAATGGGACTGTACAGAAGGAAAAACCAGTCGGACCCTCTACATGTGGCTGCGTTCCTCATTGACCAGCTGGAGAGCTCTGGTAATCATCACGGATATAAGTTTCACCACCTTAAATGTATTCAGAGTGGATACGTTGTGACTCAAAATACAGTGAGACACCTGCTGACATTTCTGGACCCCAGTGGTGTGGAGCAAAGGAGAAGGAGGCGGCTGAAGCGACGCGTGTATGTAAACCCTGGACCTAATTTCATGTGGCACGTTGACTCCTATGATAAACTGAAGCCGTATGGTATTTAATAATAATAATAATAATAATGAATTCCATTTATAATGCACTTTTCATTAATAAAAATCTCAAAGTGCTAATTTGTATTAACGGAGCCATCGATGGCTTTTCAAGACAAATGATATGGCTTCATGCTTTCTCAACAAGCAGTGATCCTAAAGTCATCGCAGGATATTTCATAACTGAAGTTGAAAAGAGGAAGGGGACACCTGCCCGAATCCGCGCTGATTTTGGCACAGAAAATGTCACGATGGCAGAAATGCAGAAGTTCTTAAGATGGAGTTCTGATCCTGATGCAAAATCTTTAAAATATGTAAATGGAAAAAATGCTGGCAAATTTCTTAGTTTCTTGTCTGATTTCAATTTCCTGATATAGTTTATATACTGTATATATATTTTTGTATTATTTATCTTTATCGGTTTTATTTACACTTTGTCATGAATCACCTTTTGTAACTGATTGTAAGAATTTGTTCTTTTTTGTTTTGTATTATTTGTTAAATAAAGTTAAAAAAATAAAATAAAAATCGCTTCTACCCTCAGGAATAATGTGGATAAGCAATACGGTTGTGTAATTGACCTATTTAGCATTATCATCACCATTTTGATGTGTCATCTATGTTCTATTTGAATAAAATATTGGCATTTCACATCTCCATATCATTGCATTAATTTTTTAATCACACTTTGTTTAATGTCTCATTTTATTTGGAATCCCGTTTATACACATATGTATATTTACAGTAGATGTATATTTATGTGTTTGTGTGTGTATATATATGTAAATATATATATGATATGTAAAATATAGTATTTTAATCTGCATTAGCACAACTTGTTACTCTTCTAAATTGGTAACTTTCTCATACAATATGTGCACCTGACATCCACTGAATATTAAGTATTAACAGAAATTTAAACTTCTACAGGAGCTGCTACAACTTTTTTACCTGTGGAACACTCACACCATCCGCCACCAAGGGTAATCATCGATGTGAATAATCACGATGTGGTTGCAGATCTGATCATGTTGCTGTGTTTGTGCTCAACTGCTCACAGGCCACATAAGGTGCAAAACTACAAGTCAAAAATAACAATGCACACAACAGGTTAAACATTTCTTAATTTTTTTTTAAATTTTAAACACTTCACACACACACATTTTAAAGTTTGCTTTGAACTTTATTTTCCTTCAAATTTTCAAAACGGAGACATAAAACATCATCCTATAGAAAACTAATGTACTCTTTGACACAACATGGCCATATAAAAAAGGAACAAAAAGATTTAGAAAACACAAATTAAGCTTATGCTTAACTGTCCATCTGTTAGGCACTTTTAGGATTTAGTGTAAACCTTACACACAATTTGAAGTTTGCATTGAACTTTTTTTTCTTCTTCAACAACAGAGCCAAAAAACATGACCGTCAAGTATAAACCTTTAAAAAAAAATACTGCACTCTAGAAACATGTCTATATAAAAAAAGTGTACAAAAAGTTTGTTCCAACAAAAATAAAGCTTACGGTATGTTTCACTTTCCATCAGTTAGGCACTTTCAGGATTTATGTATGGGCGAACTTGCATTATGGGTAATGGTGCTGATACCATGTGGATGGACATCTATACTTATCAAGTAATTATGTGATACGTATCAAGTAATAACGTGATACGTATCAAGTAATAACGTGATACGTATCAAGTAATAACGTGATAATATCAAGTAATAACGTGATACGTATCAAGTAATAACGTGATACGTATCAAGTAATTACTTGATACGTATCAAGTAATAACGTGATACGTATCAAGTAATAACGTGATACGTATCAAGTAATAACGTGATACGTATCAAGTAATAACGTGATACGTATCAAGTAATAACGTGATACGTATCAAGTAATAACGTGATACGTATCAAGTAATAACGTGATACGTATCAAGTAATAACGTGTTACGTATCAAGTAATAACGTGATACGTATCAAGTAATAACGTGATACGTATCAAGTAATAACGTGTTACGTATCAAGTAATAACGTGTTACGTATCAAGTAATAACGTGTTACGTATCAAGTAATAACGTGTTACGTATCAAGTAATAACGTGTTACGTATCAAGTAATAACGTGTTACGTATCAAGTAATAACGTGTTACGTATCAAGTAATAACGTGATACGTATCAAGTAATAACGTGATTACGTATCAAGTAATAACGTGTTACGTATCAAGTAATAACGTGTTACGTATCAAGTAATAACGTGATACGTATCAAGTAATAACGTGATACGTATCAAGTAATAACGTGATACGTATCAAGTAATAACGTGATACGTATCAAGTAATAACGTGATACGTATCAAGTAATAACGTGATACGTATCAAGTAATAACGTGATACGTATCAAGTAATAACGTGTTACGTATCAAGTAATAACGTGTTACGTATCAAGTAATAACGTGATACGTATCAAGTAATAACGTGTTACGTATCAAGTAATAACGTGTTACGTATCAAGTAATAACGTGTTACGTATCAAGTAATAACGTGATACGTATCAAGTAATAACGTGTTACGTATCAAGTAATAACGTGTTACGTATCAAGTAATAACGTGTTACGTATCAAGTAATAACGTGTTACGTATCAAGTAATAACGTGATTACGTATCAAGTAATAACGTGTTACGTATCAAGTAATAACGTGTTACGTATCAAGTAATAACGTGTTACGTATCAAGTAATAACGTGATACGTATCAAGTAATAACGTGATACGTATCAAGTAATAACGTGATACGTATCAAGTAATAACGTGTTACGTATCAAGTAATAACGTGATACGTATCAAGTAATAACGTGATACGTATCAAGTAATTACTTGATACGTATCAAGTAATAACGTGATACGTATCAAGTAATAACGTGATACGTATCAAGTAATAACGTGATACGTATCACGTTATTACTTGATACGTATCACATTATTACTACATAAGCCCCCCAAAAAAATTTTCTCCAGGTGTCAGCAATACGCTTCCGTAAGTTCCAGACCTAAGGACCGTTCGTATGTCGAAAATGACGTAAGTCGGATCACATACAAAAAAATGTAGAGAGAGAAGTTCGGGTTAAAAAAACAATACAGATGTGTAGCAGCTAAATAAATAAAAAAAACTTTTTTTTTAAATAAATGAATACATGTACAGTACTGTACAGTCACCAAGCACTTAGCCTATCCTAACACAGTTTTTATAGATGAAAGAGTGAGTTGAATTGTCTCCCTTTCACATAAAGTGAAAGTAGCTCCCTTTATGTGAATGGAGCCTGCTAGGGAGGAGGGAGACAATTCAACTCACTCCTTCATCTTTAAAAACTGTGTTAAGCCCCCAGTATACCTGCGCGTACTGCCTATACGCCCCTGTACGACGTACGTACGCTGTGGCAAAAGCGTAGCCCCTCAGGGCAGAATGCGCAAAGCTCTTTTTTTTACGACCGCGCACGCTTGCGCGGTGTCTGACCATAAACTTCCCTGGCGCCGGACTGTTTTGTATGTTACACAAATGAATTAAATTCCTCTTCTTTATCGCTGATCGGGCCTTTTCTTTTGTTTTTTTGCCAAAAGTCAAGTAATCGCTTCTTCCTCCGTTCACTCGATGACTGAAATGAATGAATTCAGGTCCTACCTGGCTGCGGGAGGTTTTATATATTTCCTGGTGGGCTGTGGGCTGCAGGAAAAGCGCTCCCTGTTATTATTTTTATTTCTTAGAACTTTTTATAACATATAAAGTAGAAACACCGCAGCGGGCTGCTCATGATGAGTTCTCGAGTTTTCTGACTGAGCTGTCAATCATTTCAGTAGGCGTGTCAGCAAGTGACCAATCAGCGACCTCAGTTTGTCCCCTCTGCGCGCAGCTGCAGAGGGGACAGCTGCAGCTCTGCTCACATTACATTTTTTTTATGCTCGCGTTTTGGCTCCAAATCCTTGTTGTAATGATTACAACAAGGATTTGGAGCCAAAACGCGAGCATAAAAAAAAAAAGTGCTATAACAGCGAACGCGTGCGCACAGAATGCGCGCGTAGAGTGGCGTAAAGGCAGGGCGCTGTGATCCCCCGGTGACAGCCCATCTTGTATGCAGCGTCTTGCAGTTCTGCTTGGGGGCCACATACAAGACGGGCTGTCACCGGGGGATCACAGCTGGAGTGCAGCCAGAAGTTGCGCAATGTTTGTTCACTCAACGGGGGGTAAAAGACGTAAGACGGGGAGTCTTGGGGAGTATAACCCAGCCTTAAGTGCTTGGTGACTGTACAGTAGGGCTGGACGATATGGCCAACATTTTTATCACGATATAGTTCTTAATTTCGGTCGATAACGATATAATTCGATATCGATATAAACAATATAAAAGCCTAAAAAAACTATAAACTATACAAATAAATTAATGTTCTCCTTGTATTTGTATTTAGCCTCCAAAAAGATGGAAATCACCATCAAATAAACATAAACTTCTCAACCCAATAATTCTCAGTCGGGTCATCTGGACACTTTCTTTTTTATAGAAACGTTTCACCCTCCATCCTCCATCCAATTTCTATAAAAAGAAACTGTCCAGATGACCCGACTGAAAATTATTGGATTTGGTACGTGGATTATTGAGCATGAACTTTCTTGCCATAAAATTCTCAACTGTGTCAATATTAATAGTTTTAACTTTAAACATCTTTAAAATTTACAGCATTGAAATTCATAGTTAATTAAATAAAACTTTTGGGTGTTGTTATTTATAAGAAGCTGACATAGAAATCTCATGGAAATTACTTAAGAATAAAAATAACAAAATCAATTGCATTACTGTATAAAGTAAAATAGTTTTTGAATGACAAAGTTTTGAATATATTGAATAATGTAATGATTGTTCCATATTTAATCTGTTGTATTGAAGTTTGGGGAAAAGCATGTAAAACTATTACAAACCCTGTTTTTTTTTGTTTTGTTTTTAAAGAGCTACAAGAATTATTAGTAGGAAGTGCTATGGTCACCCAACAAATATTTCATCAGTTTAAATTATTAAAATTTTATGATTTGGTTGAACATAGTATTTTACAAGTCATGTATAAAACTGAAAAAAAATTACCCCCCAAATATTCAATTAAAATTTGTTTAAAGTTATTAAACCCTGAAGGGAATGTAAATGTTTGTAAAACCTCCATTTAGGACTAGTTTGAAGGAGCTGAGTTGTAAATCAGGAAACAGGATTGTGTTGACTTGATATCACCATAAACATTTCTAAAACTATTTATATGTTTTAAAATATGATTAAATCAAAGTTGTTGGGAAGGTGTGGTGCAGGTGAAGTGAAGGTTGTTGTTTGTTTGTAGTTATTTTGTATTTTTTAAACAAGGGGCAGATATTAAAACACTATTTTCGTCTTTCTGCACATTTTCATTCAGTGTTTTTTTTCTTCTGATGAATTTGTTTTATTTTGAATTTAAAAAACATGCAGCGCTGCTGGGGCTGTTTGTTTACGTCGTAGTTTCAGGGAAACGTTGGCTCAAACTTTATTGTTCTTCATCTTCTGACTCTCATCATATTCTATCGAGTGGAAACTCTTCAGATTAAACAAGTTAGAATAGATGTTCCCACCGCTAGTTAGAACGACTTTGTCACGTTTTGCAAAATAAAGAAACCGAGTAAGACTCGCTGCAGATGAGACCTGCAGTTTAACAAAACCGAACTACGTCCACACCTACGAATTAGTCTTTCCTCTCATCAGTGATGTCGTCTGCTTTCTCTTCGCTTGTGAAACTTTGTTCAGTCACATTCTGACGGTCATGAGCACTCGTTTGACTCGTTTTGAAGCGAAAACTTAACGCGCTTTGGAGACTAGCTTAGCTTTTAGCCTGCTACCGCTAACGCCTGCTGCTGGACGTTTTTGGTCTGTAGGAGGAAACCAGAGTACCGGTACTTGGAGAAAACCCATGGATGCATGAAGAGCACATGCAAACTCCACCCAGAAAGGCCCCAGGCTGGGATTCGATCTAGCAACCTTTTCTTCACCATTGTGTCCCATCATTCTACATGCAAAACCAAATGATCTGCTTTTGTTTTAAAATGGGATTTTGTGGTGCTTTTATTTTGAAGGCTATGACTATTTATTTCAGCATCAGAAAACATCCCAATGGTAACTTACTTGCACCACCTGCAAAACTGACAATGTAAATACTGTTATTAAATATTTGAGATTCATAAAGTTAGAGAGTCTAGACTGAGTTGGTTTGGACATGTCCAGAGGAGGGACAATGGGTATATTGGTAGAAGGATGCTTGAAATATAAGTGCCTGGAAAAAGACGAAGAGGAGAAATATGTATACAGTTGGAGAGGACACGGAGGTAGTTGGAGTGAGGACAGAGGATGCAGAGGACAGAGTGAGGTGGAGGAGGATGACTCGCAGTGGTGACCCCTGAAGAGGGAAAAACCAAAAGAAGAAGAAGAAGAAATCTTTGAGACTGGAGTTGTTTTAAGACAACAGCAAATCTTACTGCTCAACATGGACTATATGATGAGTCATTAGTCCAATCTGAACTAATCTTTACGTCTCCAAACAAAGACCACTGACAAAAATAAACATGTGAATTGATCAAACCCCTTCCACAAAACCCTACTTCTAAAAGTCTGAACTAATGCTTAGAGTTTTTTTTTTTCCTTCACAAATAAAAGCACTCAACAACACTTGAAATTACCACAGCTGAACTTCAGATTC
>JBBPBX010046365.1:0-26621 GCA_038048925.1 Garcialebias charrua | reverse complement strand
AAACAGTCACACACACAAACACACACAATTTGAGTTGAATTTGAATTTGAAACAATTTGAATCAATTTGAATCACTGCAAGTGGACAGGTAACATTAGACCTGCCTTCAAGAAGAACTGGACTAATGACGTATATTCTAGTATAAACGTCACTGAACTGGGAGCACCCACAGCACCACTAACACACTCAAAATGGATTCCACCACAAAGATTCAGCCAGAAGATACACACCACCCATGGCCTTATTGAAAGATTATTGAAAGATTATTGAAAGACTGTTCAGTACAGCAGGACATCTCCCTAAAAAACCAGACTGGACTCAAAAAACTGTGAAAACCAACTTCTTCTGAACTTGAACAATAAATTCTTGTATCAATATTAAAATGTATCAGTTCATGGGATGTTAGGAGACAAGAAATGTCTCGACACTCAGATCCAAGTTTTGAAAATGGTGTCAGGAATTTAAAATATTGTTCACTTTTGATCCATGGTTGACTGGACAATATTTTAACTAGAGTTGATGACAAACTGGAGGTGAAATGATCAGTGTCTGTTCCTTTGTCAGGTCTAATGCCGGGTTTCCACCAGACGCTTTTCGCGCTGCAAAAAATCTCCTACCGCACTGTGTTGGCTGCTTGTCAACAGATGTCTGTTCTCATCGAACATGTCTGCAGACACGCAGTGGGAGCAGCGGCTGGCTCCTTTTCCGTTTGTTTCTTCTACACCGGGCAGATAAAAAATCAGCTGTACATGAGCCTCGTTACTACTTGAGTGGATTTTTTATGAGCCAAACTGCAGCTCCTAAAGTCTTTGTTGAGATTAAAACATTTTTTTATGTTTGGGGTGACCGTACGCTCGAGCGGACAGCGGCAACTGTAAAAATGCCAAGTTTCTTACCGGAGGCTGTTTTCTTCATGGAGGCTCGATGGGTAAGTTTGAAAAGTCCAAAAAAAAGTCCTGTCGTTGTTGCGTGATCACATGGCAGAGTCTATCCCGATTGGTTGCTGCTAAGCTGCGAGCAGCAGAAGCAGGACAAATCGAGCTTCGACAGTCGCTGCTCGGAGGTGACGTGGGAGCGGAAAAAAGCTGCCACTCACTGCCGCGCTGCTTGAACTGCTGTAGATGCGCCGCATCCAACATGCCCGGCCACATAGACTTTCAATGTAAAGTGGCTGCTTCGGTGGCGCGAAAAGCGTTTGGTGGAAACCTGGCATAATGCTCCTTTTTTTCAGACAGATAACTTTAATTTAAACATGTTTACTGCAGTTAAAATGACACATTGGTTCTGCTTTGTGTTAAATAAAAACTTTCAAAGGTAAAATAATTCCTCTCTTATTTTGCTTAATGACATTTAACTCTGCATGTCATCCCTGAAATTCTGACACACAGAATCACAAGTCCAAGTGTGAACTGTGTCACAGAGTAAACACAATAAAAACATGTGTTATCTGCAGCATTGTTCTTTAAAATGGAAAAACACTATTAATGTATTACAGAAAATATGCGTACAGTACACACACTTAATGATACTGTAGACCATTGCATTAGGCAATACATTCAGCAAGTACTTTTACTTTAATACTTTAAGCATTTTTAAAAGCAAGTACTTATTTACTTTTACTTAAGTAAACACAATATAATGGTACATCTACTTTTACTAGAGTACATTTTTGTCTGTTTATTTGTACTTTTACTTATAAACAGTGTTTGAGTACTTTCTCCACCACTGGTCTCCAGCTACAAGTACTTGGGTGTGCACTTGAATTATAGCCTCAGCTGGACCAACAACACAACCAGCCTGATCAACAAAGTTCATCAGAGACTCTACTACCTCAGGCGGCTGAGACGAGCTGGTCTGAGTAGCCCAGTCCTCATCTCCTTCTACAGGTGTGCAGTGGAGAGCATCCTGTGCTACAGCATCAACGTGTGAGCACAGGATGCTCTCCATCGCACACCTGTAGAAGGAGGTGAGGACTGAGCTTCCCAGACCAGCTCTTCTCAGCCGTCTGAGGAAGTAGAGTCTCTGATTACCTTTTTTTGATCAGGGCGGTGGTGTTGTCTGTCTTCACCTCCTTCTACACGTGTGCCGTTGAGAGCATCCTGTGCTCCGGCATCAACGTGTGGCATGGAGGCTGCACAGCTGCAGAAAGAAAAGCTCTGCAGAGAGTGGTGAAGGCTGCACAGAAGATGTTGGAGTCAGTCTCCCCACCATCACAGACATTTACACCTCCAGATGCAGGAAGAGAGCCACCTGTATCATGAAAGACCCCACTCACCCAGCACACAAACTCTTTGCCCCACTCCCCTCAGGAAGGAGGTTGAGGAGCATCAAATGTAGAACCACTAGACTGAGGAACAGCTTCTACCCTGAGGCTGTTAGACTCATGAATAAATAAACAATTAGAAAACAGTAATTACTGCAAAACATCACAACATGCTGATCTGTTTTTTTGTTTCTGTGTTCATTTGTGACCATCTGCTCATACAGACTCATGTCCGTGCTGCTGTTTGTAATTATGTTTTCCTATTATATTAGGGCTTAGTGTATTTCTAGTTGATGTTTTTCTTAGTTATATCCTACATGTTATTGCTGTTTTTCTCTCACATTTTGTTGTTGGATGTAACTGGGACCTTGTGTACATAATCTTGTTTCATCACATGTACCACATGCGGTGCAAATGACAATAAAGATGATTAGACTCTGATTAAAGTTGTACACCTCTTGGACTAGCTGAAAACATGTAAAAATATGTGGCAGGATGTCCCTACGGACATTGAACGCACCACATGAGTGCGGGATGTGATTGGGTCCAAGGCTGGCTTCCGGTATAAAAAGGGCCAGGCTTCAGTGGTTGACTTCACGTCATCCGCCTTCCGGTTCAGACCCTGGCGTCTGCTGGCTGGGTCGCGCCAGCGTAACTGAATGTGCGCTTTAAGGTCGCCGTGATCTACTGTTCCACGACCAAATGTACAAGCCTCCTGCTTCCCTCTACTGTTGAGGTGGAGCTCGTGGTGAGTAAAGCGCTAGTTCGTCTTTCTGTTTTATGTTCAGCTTTTAATTCTAATCTTTGTTTATTAGCTGCTGCTGTTTGTCCTTCACCGTTTTGTTCACCTGCTGTTCGAGCTGTCCACTGGCTGTCGTCTTGCTGTCCTGGCTGCTGATTTGATGCCCACTGTTCTGGTCAGCTTAAGGCTGGCTGCATCACCCGTCCTGTCTGGCTGATCAGGGCCGACTGGGGTTCAGCCCGGACTGGGGTTCAGCCCGGACTAATCGTCTTGGTGCCGGCGTGGATGGTGTCTGCTGCAACGCAACGGTTCTCCCAGGACGAACTCTTTGGACAGCTGTGGCTTGATTAATTGGACATCTCCCAGGCGGTGGTATTAATTCTGCCGTGGTGTACTACTGTCTTTATCGAATTGCACTTTCATTGTTGCCAGGAGTTATTACTGCCTTTTTAACTGTGTATTTTAAATTTAGGATTTTTTATTAAACAAATTGTGCAATTTATTGGTGTTTGTGTGAAGTGTCTCCTGCCTCATCTTCTGCAACGGGTCTAAAGTGCCTAAAGGGTAACTTTTAATAAAGTTTTTAACCAAATTCATTTTTTTAAATAGATTATTTTTTTTAAACTAAAAGTTGCCTAAAGTATTTTTTTACCCATACCCGTTCGGCTACAAATATAAAAAAGTTACAAAACAATTCTAAGTTTTCACCAATTGCACGTCACTTATACAGTATTCTGATACCTACTTGACACTGCAGACTACGTGATGGTGTAACGACACTGCAACGTGATGATGTAATGACGCTGTTCGTCTGTCTGCTCACTGCTTTGAGGTTAAAAAAAGAAAAATATGAGCATATTTTGCACAGAAATGACATTGAAAACATTAAAACCTCTACCACCGCATGTGGTACATGTGATGAAACGAGATTATTTACACCGGGTCCCAGTAACATCCAACAACAAAAAAATGTAAGAGAAGAACAGTAGTAACATCTAAGATATGATCTAAGAAAAACATCAGCTAAAAATACACTAAGCACCAATGTACCGTAATAGAAAAACATCAATACAAGCAGCAGCACGAGCATGAGTCCGTATGAGCAGATGGTCACAAATGAACAGCAACAGGAAAACAGATCAGCATGATGTGATATTTTGCAGTGATTATTCTTATCATGTATTATTCATGAGTCTAACAGCCTCAGGGTAGCAGCTGTTCCTCAAGTGGTTCAACATTTGATGCTCAACCTACTTCCTGAGGGGAACAGGGCAAAGATTGTGTATGCGCTGGATGAGTGTGGTCCTTCATGATGCAGGTGGCCCTCTTCTTGCATCTGGAGGTGTAGATGTCTGTGATGGTGGGGAGACTGACTCCAACAGACCTCTGTGCAGCCTTCACCACTCTCTGCAGAGCTTTTTTTCTGCAGCTGTGCAGCCTCCATGCCACACGTTGATGCTGGAGCACAGGATGCTCTCCACTGCACACCTGTAGAAGGAGGTGAGGACTGAGCTTCCCAGACCAGATCTTCTCAGCCGTCTGAGGAAGTAGAGTCTCTGATGACCCGATCATGGGCGATGGTGTTGTCAGTCCTCACCTCCTTCTACATGTGTGCAATGGAGAGCATCCTGTGCTCCAGCATCAACGTGTGGCATGGAGGCTGCACAGCTGCAGAAAGAAAGGCTCTGCAGAGAGTGGTGAAGGCTGCACAGAAGATGTTGGAGTCAGTCTCCCCACCATCACAGACATCTACACCTCCAGATGCAGGGAGAGGGCCACCTGCATCATGAAAGACCCCACTCACCCAGCACACACAGTCTTTGCCCCGCTCCTCTCAGGACGGAGGTTAAGGAGCATGAAATGTAGAACCATTAGACAGAGGAACAGCTTCTACCCTGAGGCTGTTAGACTCATGAATAAATAAATAATAAGAATAAATACTGCAAAATATCACATCATGTTGATGCTGATCGGTTTTCTTGTTGTTGTGTGTTCATTTGTGACCATCTGCTCATACAGACTCAGGTTCGTGCTGCTGTTTATAATGATGTTTTTCTATTACATTAGTGATTAGTGTATTTCTAGTTGATGTTTTTCTTAGTTATATCCTAGATATTATTACTGTTTTTCTCTTACATTTTGTTGTTGGATGTAACTGGGACCATGTGTACATAATCTCGTTTCATCACATGTACCACATGTGGTGCAAATGACAATATTCTGACTGTGATTCTGATAAAAGTTGCAGGACTAGCTGAAAACATGTAAAAATATGAAAAAGTTACAAAACAATTCTCAGTTTTCACCAAATGCACGTCACTTCTATTTTCATCTTACCTGCATCACTGCAGTTTGACCGTGATGACGTAACGACGCTCTTTGGGGAAGGGTAGGGGCTGTCTGCTCACTCCGCTTTGAGGTGAAAAATGAAACATAAGAGCAAATTTAGCACAAAAATCACGGTGAAAACATTAAAACCTCTCTTTATGTTACAATACAGCGTTCACAGCTTGTCACGCTGCAGTGGTCAAGTTAAATGTTAACGCTTCTTCTTCTTTCGGCTTTTCCCTTTTCAGGGGTCGCCACAGCGAGTCATCCTCCTCCACCTCACTCTGTCCTCTGAATCCTCTGTCCTCACTCCAACTACCTTCATGTCCTCGCTAACTGCATCCATATATCTCCTCTTTGTCTTTTTCCTGCAGCTTCATGTCTAACATCCTTCTACTAATATACCCACTGTCCCTCCTCTGGACATGTCCAAACCATTGTCCCTCCTCTGGACATGTCCAAACCACTGTCCCTCCTCTGGACATGTCCAAACCACTGTCTCTCTGACTGTCCACCTGCTGAGTGTCTCTCTGACTGTCCTCCTGCCGAGTGTCTCTCTGACTGTCCACCTGCTGAATGTCTCTCTGACTGTCCACCTGCTGAGTGTCTCTCTGACTGTCCTCCTGCTGAGTGTCTCTCTGACTGTCCTCCTGCTGAGTATCTCTCTGACTGTTCACCTGCTGAATGTCTCTCTGACTGTCCACCTGCTGAATGTCTCTCTAACTGTCCACCTGCTGAGTGTCTCTCTGACTGTCCACCTACTGAATGTCTCTCTGACTGTCCTCCTGCTGAATGTCTCTCTGACTGTCCACCTGCTGAGTGTCTCTCTGACTGTCCACCTGCTGAATGTCTCTCTGACTGTCCTCCTGCTGAGTGTCTCTCTGACTGTCTACCTGCTGAATGTCTCTCTGACTGTCCACCTGCTGAGTGTCTCTCTGACTGTCCTCCTGCTGAGTGTCTCTCTGACTGTCTACCTGCTGAATGTCTCTCTGACTGTCTACCTGCTGAATGTCTCTCTGACTGTCCAGATGGACATAGACATGTAAATATAACATGTTCAACTGAAATTGTGTGTTTGTGTGTGTGACTGTTTTATGGTTTTTAAGGACAGTGTTTTATCAGGACTGTAATGAACTGCCATCTGATTGATTGTCTGATTGTTTATAGCGTATGACTAGCCTGGCCCTCGCCATACCTGCACAGCTCCGCTCAATTCTATTTCCCTTCACTGCTGGGTCTGGGATTTGTCCCATAGACAACGATTCCTCCGGTCGATTTTTGACCGGACCAATCAGAGAACAGAAGGCGGATTGGCAGATTAACAGACCAATCAGAGAACAGAAGGCGGAGTTTTGAACGACGTCGACTGACGTCGTCAGTTAAAATGGCTGCCACCACGAAGGAATTTTCCAGAAAACAAGGTAAAAAACTATTATTTCTTTCCTGATAAAAACTATATTTCTTAGCTGACGTTTTATCAGAAGTGTTTCTGAGCTTAACAGTTCCTAAATCAATTCACGAAATGGTCAAATCTGCTGGATTTAAATAGTTTCGGTTTCACATTTTCCAAACAGCCTCAGGGTGCGCTACGAAAATAAATGATAAAAAATCGAATTTTATCTCAAATGTTTCATCAAGGCCAACAGTCAGTAAATTAGAGCCATATAATTACACACTGGTAGCAGAAAAAATATCCACCAAGTGGTTTCTGAGCTTTTTATCTGAATAGCCTGGACCTTGCCAGGCTAAGCTAACAAAACTACGCCTTCTGTTCTCTGATTGGTCCGGTCAAAAATAGACCGGAGAAATCGTTTTCAATGGGAGGAATGCCAGACCCTAGTACGAAGCAAAGTGAAGGACAGGGTTTGGTTTTAACCAGACTAGCGTATGACTGTCCTAACAAACAACTGTCCATAAAAAAACCACAATACACTCCCATACACACACAATTGAACAATAAGGTTGATGAATCCACACGTAGCAAGTATATCTGTTTAGGAACACAAGAACTAAAATGTACCTTGGTACTCGTGTTTAATGGAAGTTGATCGCTCTTCTGGCTACCTGCGATCTCCTGACTCTGGACGTGTTCACGTCATCTGGAACAGATCATTTATACTTATATTTAGAGGAAATTCTACATTTTGATGATAGCTGCTGTCACATGTAAACCAATAAACATTACATGATTGTTTTTGGCCAAAGTATCCATCTCACATAAAGGAAAGATGGATGGACATAGTATTTACAAAACTCCTCTCATGATGGGTGGACTAAGATGAAATTAAAATTAGCTGAATGAAAGAAAACTATAAATTTAAAAACTGTGACTAATAATATTGAAGTCATACATAACAATCCCTGCATTATTTATAAAATTGATATCTATGTCATATACATACACACAAATATACATATATACATGTATATAAGCATATCATATATGCATATTCATATACAGTGTATATACATATATGCATATACATGTATACTGTATATGCATATACATTACATATACTGTACAGATAGACATATACATGTAAATATAACATGTTCAACTGAAATTGTGTGCGTTTGTGTGTGTGACTGTTTTGTGGTTTTTATGGACATTGTCATATGCTATAAACAGACAAGCAGATTACAGTTCATTACTGTCCTGACAAAACACTGTCCTTAGAAACCACAAAACAGTCACACACACAAACACACACACAATTTCAGTTTATCATGTTTTTAAGAAAGCAAGATGTTTGATGGATAGATGGATGATATTTGATGGATGGATACATGGATGGATGGATGGATGTTTGATGGATGGATGGATGGATGCATGCATGGATGGATAAAAGGTGGACATCAGTCAGTAAAGACTCCATCTGTCTGCGTTCAGCAAGGCTGGATGTTTGATGGATGGATGGATGTATGGATGGATGTTTGATAGATGGATGTATGTATGGATGGATAAAGCATGGACCTCAGTCAGTAAAGAATCCATCTGTCTGGTTTCAAGAAGGCCGGATGTTTGATAGATGGATGGATAGATAGATGGATGGATGTTTGATAGATGAATGATGGATGGATGTTTGATGGATGGATGGATGGATGTTTGATGGATGGATGGATAAAGTGTGGACCTCAGTCAATAAAGAATCCATATGTCTGGGTTCAGGAAGGCAGGATGTTTGATGATGGATGGATGATGTTTGATGGATGGATGCATGGATGGATGGATGGATGTGTGGATGTTTGATGGATGGATGGATGAATGGATGGATAAAGCATGGACCTCAGTCAGTAAAGAATCCATCTGTCTGGGTTCAGCAAGGCAGGATGTTTGATGGATGGATGGATGTTTGATGGATGGATAGATGTTTGATGGATGGATGGATGGATGTTTGATGGATGTTTGAGATGTTTGATGGATAGATGGATGGATGGATGTTTGATGCATGGATGTATGGATGGATGGATGTTTGATGGATGGATGGATGGATGGATAAAGTGTGGACCTCAGTCAGTAAATCCATCTGTCTGGGTTCAGGAAGGTAGGATGTTTGATGGATAGATGTATGGATGTTTGATGGATGGACGTTTGATGGATGGATGGATGTTTGATAGATGGATGGATAAAGCGTGGACCTCAGTCAGTAAAGAATCCATATGTCTGGGTTAAGGAAGGCAGGATGTTTGATGGATGATGGATGTTTGATGGATAGATGTTTGATAGATGGATGGATGCATGGATGGTTGGATAAAGCGTGGACCTCAGTCAGTAAAGAATCCATCTGTCTGGGTTCAGCAAGGCAGGATGTTTGATGGATGGATGTTTGATGATGGATAGATGGATGTTTGATGGATGGATGGGTGGATGTATGGATAAAGCGTGGACCTCAGTCAGTAAAGAATCCATCTGTCTGGTTCAGGAAGGCAGGATGTTTGATGGATGGATGGATGTATGGATGTTTTATGGATGGATGGATGCATGGATGGATGGATAAAGCGTGGACCTCAGTCAGTAAAGAATCCATATGTCTGTTTTCAAGAAGGCAGGATGTTTGATGGATGGATGGATGATGTTTGATAGATGGATGCATGGATGGATGGATGGATGGATGGATGGATGGATGGATGGATAAAGCGTGGACCTCAGTCAGTAAAGAATCTATCCGTCTGGGTTCAGCAAGGCTGGATGTTTGATGGATGGATGGATGTTTGATAGATGGATGGATGGATGTATGTATGGATGGATAAAGCATGAACCTCAGTCAGTAAAGAATCCATCTGTCTGGGTTCAGGAAGACAGGATGTTTGATAGATGGATGGATAGATGGATGGATGTTTGATGGATGGATGATGGATGGATGTTTGATGGATGGATGTTTGATGGATGATGTGTGGATGTTTGGATGGATGTTTGATGGATGATGTGTGGATGTTTGATGGATGGATGGATAAAGCGTGGACATCAGTCAGTAAAGAATCCATCTGTCTGGGTTCAGTAAGGCAGGATGTTTGATGGATGGATAGATGGATGTTTGATGGATGGATGGATGGATGGATGTTTGATGGATGGATGGATGGATAAAGCGTGGACCTCAGTCAGTAAAGAATCCATCTGTCTAGGTTCAGGAAGCCAGGATGTTTGATGGATGGATGATGGATGGATGTTTGATGGATGGATGGATGGATGTTTGATGGATGGATGGATGGATGTTTGATAGATGGATGTATGTATGGATGGATAAAGCGTGGACCTCAGTCAGTAAAGAATCCATCTGTCTGGTTTCAAGAAGGCCGGATGTTTGATAGATGGATGGATAGATAGATGGATGGATGTTTGATGATGAATGATGGATGGATGTTTGATGGATGGATGGATGGATGGATGTTTGATGGATGGATGGATAAAGTGTGGACCTCAGTCAGTAAAGAATCCATATGTCTGGGTTCAGGAAGGCAGGATGTTTGATGATGGATGGATGATGTTTGATGGATGGATGGATGGATGGATGGATGTGTGGATGTTTGATGGATGGATGGATGTATGGATGGATAAAGCGTGGACCTCAGTCAGTAAATAATCCATCTGTCTGGGTTCAGTAAGGCAGGATGTTTGATGGATGGATGGATGTTTGATGGATGGATATATGTTTGATGGATGGATGGATGTTTGATGGATGGATGGATGGATGTTTGATGGATGGATGGATGTTTGATAGATGGATGGATGGATGGATAAAGCTTGGACCTCAGTCAGTAAAGAATCCATATGTCTGGGTTTAGGAAGGTAGGATGTTTGATGGATGATGGATGGATGGATGTTTGATGGATGGATGTTTGATGGATGGATGAATGCATGGATGGATGGATAAAGCGTGGACCTCAGTCAGTAAAGAATCCATATGTCTGGGTTCAGGAAGGCAGGATGTTTGATGATGGATGGATGATGTTTGATGGATGGATGGATGGATGGATGTGTGGATGTTTGATGGATGGATGGATGTATGGATGGATAAAGCGTGGACCTCAGTCAGTAAATAATCCATCTGTCTGGGTTCAGTAAGGCAGGATGTTTGATGGATGGATGGATGTTTGATGGATGGATATATGTTTGATGGATGGATGGATGTTTGATGGATGGATGGATGGATGTTTGATGGATGGATGGATGTTTGATAGATGGATGGATGGATAAAGCTTGGACCTCAGTCAGTAAAGAATCCATATGTCTGGGTTTAGGAAGGTAGGATGTTTGATGGATGATGGATGGATGGATGTTTGATGGATGGATGTTTGATGGATGGATGAATGCATGGATGGATGGATAAAGCGTGGACCTCAGTCAGTAAAGAATCCATCTGTCTGTTTTCAGGAAGGCGGGATGTTTGACTCACCAAATACCAAATGACCTCTTGGACTAGCTGAAAACCTGTACATGTAAAAATATGAAAAAGTTAAAAAACAATTCTCAAGTTTATACAATACACTTATACAGTATTCTGTATTATTCAGTATTCAGTATTCCAACAACAGTATTCTTATACCTACATAAAACTGCAGTCAACGTGATGACGTAACGAGGCTGCAACGTGATGACGTGATGACGTAACGACGCAGTTCGTCCGTCTGCTCACTGCTCAGAGGTAAAAAAAAAAAAAAAAAGAGCAGAATTAGCAGAAAAATGACGTTGGAAACATTAAAACCCCTCTACCCTATTAACGCATGTTAAATTACAGCGTTAGTCACGCTGTTATTGTGACGTGACACGTTCACGGTAGTGACGCTAACGCGACGTGCGTTTAATTTTGTCTTCGTCGCGTTAAGACTCTAAATAACCACTAAAAACATCCACAAGTGATGCATATATAGTATCGCTGATTTATATAAATGTCTATAAAAGTTTTCAACAGCGTTGAAAGGTTGTCACGCTTCTGAAGTGAAGTTACGTTACATGCTAACGCTAGCCGCAGCTAGTTTGAGCTGCGTCTTTCTTCACGCACTCAAAACTCATGCACAGATACTTCCTAATTTATCTAAATGTTGATAAAGTTTTCTACAGTCTTCACAGTTTGTGACGCTGCGGTTAAAGTCACGTTACTACTGGATTAGGTTAACATTTCCTTGAGATGATGTCATCAAAAGCAACAAAAAAATTTTTTTAATTCTTACCTGAATGAAGTCAATACACTCTGACACTCTGTCCACCTACCGCTGCAAAATTTTATTTAAATCGCTCTCCAAAAATAATCTCCGCTCACCTACATGCACTCAACACACGACGCCATAACTCTGCACGTGTAAGCTCAAGGGGCTTTAACTTTTAAAAACTCGGTCACCTGAGGCCCCGCCCTGAGCCCCCGCCCACTACAGGGTCTCCACATCACGAGAGGAGGGGCGGCGTTGGAGTTTCGCGCGGTCTCCACATCACGAGAGGAGGGGCGTTGCAGTTTGGCGCCATGTGTGTCAGTGAGCCACACACACGGCTGCAATAAATGCAACCGATACACAAAAACATACACACCACACACAAATACCCTGGGAGGTGCGTAGCCAGCCAATTTTATAAATGTAAATAACTTTTTATTAAAACAATTTTAAGTGTTAAAGCACACTCCAACTCATCCAGGCAGCCTATTAGCCACAAGTTACGCTGATATTGATGAGAAAAAACAATGTTTACATATTAATATATTTGGATACAATCTGTGTTTTATCCAGACATTGGCAAAGGCTGGCTAATACCAAATGTCCCGATAATGTCGGTACGTAGTCTGGCGCATAGGCGGGCCAATACGCTTGCACCAACGCACACACACACACACACACACACACACACACACACACACACACACAAACACAAACAACACACACACACACAAATACTTCATAAGAGAACTATATCTTTCCACTTCTCACACCCAGCATCTACTCAGTTTGTTGTATCTTTCCATTTCCAACATCCCTGTTTCTAAACATCTAAACAGGCAACCTCAAGCATTAATTTTGATTTTAATTGGATTTGTTTGTATCTATGGTGACATGCGCTGGTCAACTTTAGCTACTCGCACACAACTATGGGCACAGTAAAGTTTGTGACTTGGAATGTCAATGGACCCAGTACACAACAGAATACAGTAGATTTGGATTTTTTTATTAACCAGCTTAAAAGTCTACAGGCAGATGTCTTTTTACAAGAGATTCATAAATCTACGATGGTCTTAATTCATCTGAGTTTCCTACTGTGTTTTTTGCCAGCTATAACTCAAGACAAAGGGGAGTAGTGACATTAATACACAAAAATGTTCATTTTACAGTATTAGACACAGTTACAGAACCAGAGGGTAGATATTTAATAATAAAACTTTGTATAAATACGTAACTACAAGTTATGTATTGTCCAGTGGTGGCTGGTGATTTTTTTTAATGGGGGGGCGCAATCTAGTGGTCATGAGTCAGCACAAAATATGAGTCTGTGAGCAGATTAATGCCTGTAGTAGTTTTGTAATTTTTTTTACAAATTTATTTATTGAGGCTCTCATTGTTGTAAACAATTACTGAAAACGTACTCAAATTCAGACCAAGGCTGAGAAGGATCACAGACACAGGTAATCAGTTAAGTGAGTTTATTTACAGTGCTGGGGTAAAGGAAGTCAGGGTTCCTGGAAGGAAAGGGGGAAAAAGATTAATGATGATGTTTGGGGAATATTGCAGTTTTAGTGTTTAAAGGGGACCACAGATGCAAAATTCACTTTTTAATGTTTTTGTACTCAACTTTGGGTATTTACTTCATAAAAAAACAGTCCTAAGGCCAAAAAAATGCACCCAGTGGTTTATTTACTATAAGTATATTTATTTATCTTAGATAGAAACGGGCCGATTGCACTTCCTGCGGTTTGTTACGTCACAAACCGCAGCCACAACCCACAGCCACAACCCATCCCAACCTTTGTCCCGCCCCCGTCACCTAGCAACCCCTGGTAATGCTCCACCCACGCGGTTCCTGAGTTCATCTCAGCCTGCACACTAGGTGGCGGTATGCACCTAACAGTTGTTTGCGATCCGCCATAAATCAAATGGAGAAGAAGAAGAATAGTTCATCTCAGCAGAATGGCTCCTAAAGTTAAATGTTGCGTTGTTGGCTGCATTACACAACATGTGTCGATACACACTCTTCCAGTCTCAGAGAGCAGAGATGCGTGGCTTAATTTTATTTTTAATGGCAATGTCCAGGCGACATTACCGAAGAAGAATTACACTTCTTATATGATGGACTACTTTTGCACAACTGCCAGTTTGGTTGAGTGGTTAGCGCGCTGGACCGCCACTCGGGAGACCTGGGTTCGCATCTTGTCCATTGCATCTTTTTTTTCCCCCTTTTTTTTTAAAGCCTTTTGTTTCGGAGAAACCCTCTCTGACCCTCCTGGCGAAGATAATGGAGCACTAAGCAGATTTAAAATTGATAGTTTTCAGATAAAAAGACAGCACCGCTGTGAGTGTGTGTGTGTGTGTATGTGTGTCCGCCAGTGACTGCTCGCTCCCTCCAGCTCGCGCGCACGGTGAGAGTGAGGGAGAGAGGGAGTTGACATGACAGGAAGAATAAAAAATGACACGACAACTTGTACACTGTGATCTGTTGTGGTCCAGTTCAGCTCAGCTCGGCTCTGTGGCAGTAACGTGAGTTGACTTCCTCGTCTGCCTTTGGAGGGCGGAGTTAATGTAAGCAGATCTTTGAAGGGCGTGCCACGAGATCTCATTATCATAAACCGGTCGTTCAAAACGAAAGTTAAAAATGGCAGAATTAAAAAGGGTATAATTGATTATCTAAGAATTATTTTGTGTATTAAATTGAATAAACAGTGTCTGGTAACCCCAAAGAAATACCATAAACATTTTAAAAACATATCTGTGGTCTCCTTTAATTAAGTCTCTCTCTTACAGAAGGAACTTGGAGGAGGCAGACCAGAGGGAGGAGGTGAGTGTCCATCAGGTGAGTAATTCCTTGTATTTATCCAAGAGTCCCAAGTAGTGTCTTGCAGGTGGCAGCTGGTGGAGGAGTGTCAGGCTGGAGGACAGAGTTTTCTCAAAGAAGGAGTCCAGTTTGGAGGCAGCTTGTCCAGTTTGGGTTCCAGAGGTGAGTCACAGATTTGTCTTGAAAACACAGGGAGACATAAGCTGGTTAAACATAAGTTCACAAAGGAGAACATTAAAATGGCTGTCTCACAGTACCCAAGGTGACTGAATGATTCAGCAAAGACTGGAACCTCCTCCAAGGCTTAAATAGCAGCTGGACTCGTTAACCGGATTGGCAACAGCTGGTTACCCAGGAACTCCCATCTCCAACACTCAGCAACTGCAAGGTGAGTTCTCACATACACACAAACACAAACCCAACACTCATAACAAATACAAACACATCTGTTAATTATATGATACATGTATAGAGAAACCCCGACTTTTTCTTTTTCCCCTCCCGACATAAACAATTTCAATAAAACAGGTTGTTCTATGAAATAATTGATCAACCCAAATGGTTAATGTTTTATCATCTTTTTAGATTCGTGAAAGGTGGGCACACTCACTGGTTTGGAAGAAAACAAACAGACTTAATTAAAAATAATGGATATTTATTAAAGAAGTCTTGTGACAGAAAAAAGTAAAAACATACATGTTCAGATACACAAACAGTTGTACATCTCTTCAGATATACAAGTCAAACAGTTTTCCTGCTAAGATAAACGTGTCTATTTAAATCTCGCTACAGTACTAACCGTACACACAAACTCAAGCATTGATGTAACTCATTATTCCTCACCTTGACACAAACTGGAAGGGCCTCACAGTTTGGCTTGGAATATACATCATGCAGCTGGACGTCTGATCAAAACTCGCAGCAGACCCTCAAATTGTTTATCCGAGCGCTTCTCTATTTATATCGTCGTGAGCACATGACTTAATTCACTCCCATCAAACATGTTTTCAATCAAACTTTGTTTTTCAAGACAGCCAAAAGCTTTCTGTTTCATCTATCAGCCACAAGGTCAGTTTGCCCTTAATTGCTGAGCTGTGCTCATCAACATCTCACAAACTTGGCTGTGAGATGCATGGAAACATATTATTTGCCTAACTCCCTTTCAGAAGAACTGCCAGGCTTGAAGTGAGATGGGTGATATGCATTCATTCCATCAAAGACCAGTCTTTCGAGAAGGACTGGGCCCTTAATCTTTCAAAGAAACTCTGGACCTTTGAAGCAAAGCCACACAAACCCCCCCCCTCTTCAAGGCTTTAATGAAACATCTTGACACTAAACTAAAATGTTTTTTGTGTTGCATTAAGCATTAACTCTTAAAAATTGATAAACATTTAGTCAGAAAAACATTAATACTTCTTAAACTCTTCATTCCACCCTATGATTTTTCTGACTAATTTTGAAATTTTTTCCCTGTCACCTCATGGGACATTTCTAAGACAGTGTTACAAACTAATCTAATTGCATGATCCTCCCTACAAAACAAAGAAATTAAAATACAAAAGTAAAGGAGGGATACTGCACATTCTCATTTTATTAGTTTTAAACCATATGTAACTCACTTTATTAGTTTAAACCGCTGTAAAACCTTATGTATAAACCTTCTTCTGTTCAACACATGTGAACACTTTCAAGCGGACAGTCAGACATAGACTCAATCACCAGTTTCGGCACCATGGATCAGATCCGTTCCTTGCGCATCAGAAGGGACCCAAATCAAATGGAGACTGCCAGAAAAAGGCAGAAATTGCCAATTAGTCAATTCCCACGAGTGTACGACACATCCACCCAGAAAAATAAAAATAAAGAACACCTAAGTATTTTCTGAGGACGATTTTACTGTCCAGATAAAACCTATTCCTGTTTGTAGCACATATCTGTATATATGCATGTCATCTCAAATTAATCATCATTTATTTTATTACTTCAGGTAAAATAAAACAAAATAAAAACTCAAAGAACAATAAAAAATGTTCCCAAACTAGTCACTTATTTTCATGGCTCCACCCTCTGGAACAACTCGCACACCTTAAAGGTCGATGCACAAGGTCGTTGCACTGGAACGTTACACGCGCCGGACACCACTGCTCTGCCCACGCCCTGCCCACACTTGTTACCAGCAGGACCGACCTACAGGACATTTGAAGCCGTCCTGTCTGTTCATCTCGTGGCAAAGAGCCCCAACTGTCCTCATCAGGACACGTTTGGGCGTCAAAGAGGTGGGGGAGTCACCAGCCGTGTTGTGGCACAGATGAACTTGAACGCCACCCTCAGACGCTTTCCTCTGGAGTCAATCACGTTGTCTCCTGGGCCCACCGCCGTTGTCCCAGCAGACACAAGCCGCCACCCTCAGGCGCTTTCCTCCCCGTCGTCCTCTGCGCGTCCTCAGTCCGTCCCATCAGACAGACAACGACACACCATGACATCAAGCTTTGGAAAAAAGCAAAAGACTGAGATAGAATGACAGAAATTAGTGATCTTTCAGATAAAGGTTCATTCCTTAAACTTGGAGGAGGAAAAAAAAAAACTTAAAACCCCTCTTCTTTTTTTTAATCAAAAATAAGCATGAAAACCAATACTTTTCCTTTTCTTAGAGCTACTTTCTCTCAGCTCCTTCTGAACTCCCTGTTAATTATTCCTCCAGCCTCCTCTGCTCCTCATTCTCCACCTTTTCAGCTCAACATTCCATGCATAACTCTCACTTTCACACACAAACCTGCGCGCCTACATCGCGCGGTGCGTTCACAAAAAACAACATCAAACAAGGACCGTCTCCTGACCTCCATTCCTTCACCTGATATTTTTTCCTCTCTTTCTCTGCTTCACTGTTCTGACCCTAATGACCTCATTCTCCTTGAAGGAGTCTCGGTCTGACACAGCCTGAGCAGCTCCGCTCCTCTCAGGCTGCACACACATCCTCATGCTCTCCTCTGCTGTCTTTTTAACACTCCAGCTGACAAATTCAGCAACCAAACACTCACATTTTTTCTCAGGCTGCCATCAATCAGCCTCCACTACTCCCCTTTAAACTTCCTTTTTTTTCAGCTCACAAACAAATGAGACACACACTTATCATTCTTGTCTGCCCAAATATTTCTGTCTCTGCTGACAGCTTTAACCTCATTGACAAAAAAAACTTGCACACTCTTTTTCTTTCTCTTCTCACGCAGCTGCATAGACACACACAAGCGTTGTTGCACCTTCGACACATGGCTGCAAATCTTCCCCACAGGCACACACACACAGAGAAGAGCTGCTTCTATTTTTTTTACTTCACTTCAACTGATAAAGCTATCACAATAAATCACCTAACTTTTTCAGAGCTTAATGAGGCAAAACTCACAAGGGTTTACACCCTGGCAAAAATACTTGTGTTTCAGATTCACAAAACTCAAGGGTTTTTACCCTAGTTCCAAATCTTCTGTTACACTTCAGCTCAAAGAATTGGTCAGCAGCTTAAGGCGTCCCCAAAACCACTGATCCAAACTTCTCAGCTCTCAACAGCGGGAATCTCTCATCCGCTTCCAAAACAACAAGGGAATCACACACCTGCTTCATAAACAACGGGAATAACACCCGCTTCCAAGAACACAGTTTTACACTTTTCCTTTTTTTCTCCAAACAGCCAGTGTGTACTCTTTCATCCATCTTTTTAAGCACCTTGGAATGTGCTTTACAAATAAAGATAAGATATCCCATCCACGCTCGTCGCCATTAAATGTTCTATGAAATAATTGATCAACCCAAATGGTTAATGTTTTATCATCTTTTTAGATTCGTGAAAGGTGGGCACACTCACTGGTTTGGAAGAAAACAAACAGACTTAATTAAAAATAATGGATATTTATTAAAGAAGTCTTGTGACAGAAAAAAGTAAAAACATACATGTTCAGATACACAAACAGTTGTACATCTCTTCAGATATACAAGTCAAACAGTTTTCCTGCTAAGATAAACGTGTCTATTTAAATCTCGCTACAGTACTAACCGTACACACAAACTCAAGCATTGATGTAACTCATTATTCCTCACCTTGACACAAACTGGAAGGGCCTCACAGTTTGGCTTGGAATATACATCATGCAGCTGGACGTCTGATCAAAACTCGCAGCAGACCCTCAAATTGTTTATCCGAGCGCTTCTCTATTTATATCGTCGTGAGCACATGACTTAATTCACTCCCATCAAACATGTTTTCAATCAAACTTTGTTTTTCAAGACAGCCAAAAGCTTTCTGTTTCATCTATCAGCCACAAGGTCAGTTTGCCCTTAATTGCTGAGCTGTGCTCATCAACATCTCACAAACTTGGCTGTGAGATGCATGGAAACATATTATTTGCCTAACTCCCTTTCAGAAGAACTGCCAGGCTTGAAGTGAGATGGGTGATATGCATTCATTCCATCAAAGACCAGTCTTTCGAGAAGGATTGGGCCCTTAATCTTTCAAAGAAACTCTGGACCTTTGAAGCAAAGCCACACAAAACCCCCCCTCTTCAAGGCTTTAATGAAACATCTTGACACTAAACTAAAATGTTTTTTGTGTTGCATTAAGCATTAACTCTTAAAAATTGATAAACATTTAGTCAGAAAAACATTAATACTTCTTAAACTCTTCACAGGTAAACACACAGCAGGTTATACAATAACCAAAAATCATAAAAAAGAAAAGAGAAAAGAAAAAAAACAAATCAACTAAGAAAAGAAGTAATACTAATAATTAATAAAATATTATGAGGCAGCATGTCATCCCCTATGTAAAGTTAAGGCCTGTGGGATCCAGTCTATCCAGGAGTGGTTTCCATATCCTAACAAATCTCTCACTTTCATCCCGTAAGGTGTAGGTCAGTTTTTCCAGAGGAAGTATCCTCAGAAGCTCGTTATACCAGTCACTCAATGTCGGGGCTTCCTGTGATATCCAAAACTTGAGGATGGCCTTCCTTGCAGCATGCAGACATGTTCCTATAAATTTAGTGTTATGGGTGCTCTTTGCATTGTCCACTTTAGCTCCCAAAATACAGTGAAAGGGTGATAAATGTAGGTCATACCCCATCAAAGAGGTCACCTCAGCCTGTACCTCCCCCCAAAACTTCTCAATCTTTACACATTTCCAAAACATATGTGTGTACGTACCAGGTTCTAAATTACATTTACTACAGGTTGAAGATCCCAGTCCCATCCTGCCCCTCAGTATTGGCGTAGTATGAAGCCTGTGAAGTATTTTAAATTGTGTCTCTCTGTCCGCATTACACGTCAACATATTATGTGTGTTTCTCAAGATTGATGTCCAGGTGTCATCCTCAATATGCCAGTCCAAATCCATTTGCCATTGTCTCCGTAAATAATCACAGGAACATTCTAGATTCGACCCAAGTTTCTCATAGATATAAGATATAAATTTCTTTGATTTGGTCTTAATAAGAATGTCTTCAAGAAACGATGTCTTTGGGGCCCTAGCATTTTTATGTAAAAAGTGCCTCATCTGTAGGAAACGGTAGAAGTGAGATTGTTGCAAGTTATATTTACTCTTCAGATTTTCAAATGATTCAATTGCTTCTCCTTCAAAAAATTTACTGAGGCAATCTAGACCCTTATCTTGCCACACTTTGAATACCGGGTCCTGATATGATGGAGGGAAATCAGGATTACACCATACAGGGGCAAGCAGGGAGAAGTGGTCTTTCATTTTAAAATATGTTTTGATCTTATTCCATGTAATTAGTGTGTTCAGTACTATATAATTGTTTTGGACCTCAGTTTTTGCTTTCTTATAACTAACAAAGGGACCATCTTTTAGGTTCAACACACCACAGTTCTTGGATTCTACATCAATCCACGTGTTTGTACTATCTGGGTTCACCCATTCTTTCAAGTATCTTATTTGAGCCGCCCAATAATACAAACGCATATTGGGCACGCCAAGTCCTCCTCTTTCCTTACTTCTTTGTAATTTACCTAATTTCATTCTGACCTTTTTCCCTTGCCATATAAAATTTGTAAACACCTTATTTAGATTTATGAAGAAGCTGTTTGGAATTGAGTTTGGTAACATCTGCAGACAGTATAACATCCTGGGTAATATGTTCATTTTGAGTACACTCATCCTACCCAACCAAGAAACAGGTAAAGTTCCCCATCTCAGTAGATCTTCCTTTACTCCAGACATAATTGGTTCCAGGTTAAGTTTTACTAGTTTTTTAAGACAAGGGCTGATTCTTATTCCAAGATAAGTTATTCCTGCCGGTGACCAATGGAAGGGGAAGTTACTGGGCACAACAGACTCTGTCATAGCCCCAACAGGCATGGCCTCTGTCTTTAACAGATTAACCTTAAAACCCGACACGTGTCCGAATTGCTTTAAACATTCCATCAGATGTGGGATAGATGTATCAATCTTATCCAAGAATAAAAGTATGTCATCCGCATAGAGAGAGATTTTATGTATTTTATCTCCAACCTCTATCCCCTTTATCTTAGTTTCAGTTCTTATAAGCTCTGCAAATGGCTCAATAGCCAGTGCAAACAAGAGAGGACTCAATGGACACCCCTGTCGGGTTCCTCGCTCAAGGAGGAAGGGATCTGAACAATGGGAGTTGACAATTATGGAGGCTTTAGGTGATCGATACAGTAATTTTACCCATTCAATGAATCCTGTCCCAATTTTAAATTTGTCCATAGTGCAAAAGAGAAAGGGCCATTCAACTCTATCAAAAGCCTTCAGTGAGTCCAGGGACATCACTAATCCTTGTATGGCATTATTACTGGCAAACTGTATAATATTCATAAGCCTCCTAATATTGTGAAAAGAATTTCTTCCTTTGATGAATCCTGTTTGATCTGGTTTTACCAAACGGGCAATCATAGGTTCAAGCCTAAGGGTCAGCACCTTCGCCAGAATCTTTGCATCCACATTAATAAGTGAGATGGGCCTGTAAGAGGCTGGGTCTTCTGGGTCTTTGTTTTTTTTTCAAAATTAGACTAATATTAGCTGAAGACATTGTTTCTGGTAACCGGTGTGTAACATTAAAGCTGTAATTAAAAGTTTTAGTTAGATGCGTAGTAAGATTATGCTTATATGCTTTAAACCATTCGGCTGAAAATCCATCAGGACCTGGTGATTTCCCGCTACGCATTAGTGCTATTGCTTCCAATATTTCTTTTTCCTGTATGGGTCCACCCATAATGTCTTGCTGCTGTTCTGTCAGTGTTGGCAGCTTGACTCTAGAAAGAAATTTATCCAGTTCCTCTTTCGTGCTATTGTTATCAGATTTGTATAAAGATTTGTAAAATGACACAAATACAGAACTAATTTTATTTTTATCAAAGTGTCTGTTACCTCTTGCATCTCTAATGCTTGCTATATTGTTATGTTGTCTCTGGTTGAGCAGGCGTGCCAAGTATTTACTAGGTTTATTTCCATATTCATACATACGTTGTCTTTGGTAGAATAATGACCTCACAGCCTTTTCATTTATAATTGAATCCAGAGCAGCTCTAATAGTTTGTACCTTAACAAGATTTACTTTAGTAGGTTGGGATTTATGAATAGCTTCTGCCTGCTTTAGGTCCATCTCCAATCTGTTTTGTTTCATCTGTAATGTTTTCTTACGATGTGCCATATATGAAATTGTGAACCCTCTTAAATAAGCCTTTGCAGCTTCCCAGAGAAACTCTGGACTTGTGTCATTAGTATCATTTATTTCAAAAAATTGTTTTATTTCCGCTTCCATTTTCTCCTTAAAATTTTTATCATTAAGTAAATATGACGGGAAGCGCCACTTTGGTTTATCAGCTGTAGTATCAGTAATTGACAATTGCATATAAACTGGGGCATGGTCACTGATATGGATTGACCCTATAGAGCATGCAGTAACTTGTCCCATAATCTGAGGAGGTATAAAGAAAAAATCTATTCTTGAATAGGAATTGTGTGGGTTAGAATAGAAAGTAAAATCCCTATCTAGTGGATTCAGGGTTCTCCATACATCTGTCAGTGATGTATCATTTAACATTTTCATCAGTGGCGTCCCTGTACTAGATTTTCTCTGTGCTGTTACTGTGGACCTGTCCTTCTTTTCATTTAAACAACAATTGAAATCACCGCCCAGCACCGTTAGAGGGCTCTTATATTCCTCCAGTTCAGCTGCTATCTCTGTCCAGAATGATGGGGGCGGTGGGTTAGGAGCATAGATATTCATCATTGTGATAGATGTACCCCAGAGGGACCCTCGAACAAGGATGTATCTGCCTTCTGAGTCCTGTTTGTAAGACTCAGGTACAAAGGGTACTGCTCTATGTATTAAAATGGCTACCCCTCTGCTGTTAGAGGAGAAGGAGGAATAAAAGACCTGGCCCACCCATTCTCGCTTGAGTTTCAAGTGCTCTTTATCCACCAGATGGGTTTCCTGAAGAAATGCAATTTGTATCTTGTCTTTTTTTAGAAAGCTTAATATTTTCTTCCGTTTTATTGGGTGATGTATCCCCTTGACATTAAAAGTGCAGAATTTAATGTTGTTCATATCTGATTGTTAACTATTTCTGCTCCCATTTTTATAATAGCAAAGATTATTTCATCCGTCCATAGATTACATTTAGTGGGGTGCAACCTCTCTTTTTTAACAACCTCTAAACTTATACATAAAAAAACAAAAACAAAAGAATACCAACATAAATGACACACAGACCTGCCGTACATGTAACTCAACTTTGGGGTACATGTGAAAACTTCCCAGCTCCAGTAGGAAGAGCCAGAGATCCCGCATTTGCATATTAACACAATTTTTATATATATTTTTTTTTAAAGCAGAAAATTAAACAGCCTCAATTTATCTAATTTGTTAAGCTGTGCAAAATAATTTTGTTACTTCAGGTCAAACCAAAAGCTGTCAATATAGAACTGAAAAAAGTACCGGTATATGTCCTTGTCCTTCATGATCCAGTTTTCTGCATCTCATCCACGTACTTTTGAGCTTCTGGTACAGTTTTAAAGAGATGAACTTTATTATTGTGCGAGATACGTAGCGTGGCGGGGGAAAGCATCCTGTATTGTACAGCCAGCGCGCTGAGAGATCTTTTCACCTCGGTGAACTCACGCCTCCTCTTCTCCACAGCAGGCGAGAAATCCTCGAAGATGTTGTAAAGTAAATCATACATTCTCAGGTATTAAACTCATAATTAAACTTATGTGTTAAACTTTTCACCTTATGTGCAGAATCATGCACTCCAAATGTCCCTGTGCATAAACTGTGATCTGCTGACTCTGTACATTTTGTGACCATCTGTGTGAAACCAACCATCTGTTCCTTATTTCTAACGTCATGTTCCTCATTTTATCTGCTGAACAAACTGTGACCTGCTCGTGTTAGTCTAAAAACAACACTGTTGCATTATAAGAAGTGCTGAATGCTCACTTTCCATTTGCTGAGTGCTCATGTTCCATGTGTTATCAGAAGTTTCCACCTGGAGATAGACAAACACCTCCCGTTCCACCCATTGTACCACCCTCAACCCCTCCCCAAACTAGCTCCGCCTGTACGAGGGTTCTTAATCCATGCTATGTTACTGTCTGAGCAGAGCAGACCCAGACAGCCTCAGTGCCTGTATCATTCTGTTCTCAATCTTGCAAGATTCATTAAATCTTTTAAACTTGAACTTCATTTGAACAGCCTTGCCTCGTTATTCAGAAGTTTATTTCACAATGTGTATTCGGCTGCTGGACACAGTAATTTCACCCATGCTTCGTGCCTTCTGCATGATCAGCTGTTTATCCGCAAAGTTGTGGAGGCGGATGTAAACGACCCTCGGTCAGGCCGGTTCTGCTCTCAGCGTGGCGGGGCTGCGATGACAGCTGTCAGTTTTAATCCGGCTGTTCTTCACCGTGAGATCCAGAACTTTAGGAAGCCATGTCTTAAAGAATTCTTTGGCATTGTCTCCCTCTGTACGTTCAGGTAAGTTGACAATCTTTATATTGTTCCGTCTGGATCTGTTTTCCTGGTCCTCCAGCTTGATGATGACTTCTCGCAGCTGTTCCTCGGTGCGCTCCAATTTGGCTCGTAACTCCGTCACGGTGTCCTCTGTGTCGGATATTCTTTGCTCAGCGTCCTCCACTCTTTTCTCGATCACTTTCACATTTTCACACACCGAGGTGACTGATTTCACTATTTGATCGAGTTTCGTGTCCAAACTTGAGCTAAGTTTAGCAAAAACGCTTTCACTTATCCTTTCAACCAGACTGTCCACGTCATCCCTCTCCGTCATTGTGTCAGGCTTGCTGGCGTCTTGACTCGGTTGGTTCTTTCGAGTTTTCGCTGGCATATTCTGTTTATTTTCTGGTGACTTTCCCCAAAGTTCACGCAATGACATATCTCTTAACTTTTGTAGTCTTTTTCTGCTTTAATCTATCTTAAATACCAAAATAGGCGTTAATAGCTCGGGAGCTCCACTCCTGCGCTCCTACTCTCTCCGCATCATGTGACCAGCTCATTTCCTCTCCTTTCTAAGGTTGAGGCAGAACTGAAAAGAATGCTAGATTTGGGCGTCATAGAAGAGGTTACTGAGCCTACTGATTGGTGCGCCCCAATGGTTCCTGTTGAAAAGAAAAACAGTGGCCAAGTAAGAATTTGTGTGGATCTAAAACGCTTAAACAAAGCAGTGAAAAGAGAGTGTTATATTTTACCAACTTTGGAGGACATTGCCCCAAAGCTGGCAGGGGCTAAGGTGTTTTCAATCTTAGACGCGTCATGTGGTTTCTGGCAGATCCCTCTGGATGCAGAGAGCAGAAAACTGACAACATTTATAACCCCCAGTGGTAGATTCTGTTATAAGCGGCTACCATCTGCAGCCCAGGTGCCCCCCCTGTTGCCCACCCAGGGGGATGAGAACGCAACCTTGGGATCAGCACCTCCTCTAAAGGACCGGATGGAAGAGGTCACGGACGAAGAGATCGTGGAGATCTCTCTGGAGAGAGACCTAAGGAATCCTCCTACTACATCAGACCTGTTGGGAGACCTTTCTGCGGGATCAGAGGCCAGCAGGTCCAGCACTGAATTTCTGGATCTGGTTTGTGCTGCCTACTTGGAGGACCAGAGAGCAAGAGCGGGACCTGCTACACCAGGACTGAAAGAAGCACCTCTGACCTCACCGCGAAGACTAAGATCTACGGTCACGGGCACCACTGCCCCTGTAGAGACCCCCTTGGGAGGTCCAGCACCCCATAAGGGTAAACAACAGATGGGAAGGCCGGCAACAATAGCGGGCCCTAAAGCCCCTCCAGAGACCCAGTTGGTGGACTCGGCCCCCCACAGGGGTAAACAACAGGTGGGAGGGACCAAAGTTACAGCAGGTACTGGGGCCCCTCCGGAGACCCCCTTGGGGGGCCCGGACCCTCAGAGGGGTAAACAACAGATGGGAGGGATGAAAGTCAATAAAAAAGTAAATTAAAAGTCCCCCTTAGTCGAATTACACGGGTGGGGGCTAATAATGTGATGAATTTGTCTAGGAGTTTTGTATTATCAGAGGCTCAGTCCTCTCTGTTAAACAAGGGGCTCTCATTTGTTCCTTTTGTGGAGATGGAGAACTGCAATAGGCTGCAAACTAGATACGATGTACAAAGATACCACAGAAGTCTAAAATTAAGTTGTTTTTTTAAAGGGAAAAGTCTGAAATGTCCCCAACCATTTACATTGACTTCAGATTGGACCCCAGCTAACAGTAGTGTGCATCCTAAGGTTACTAAATTGATTGAAAAGGAATTGCATTTTATGGAC
>JBBPBX010046364.1:0-19351 GCA_038048925.1 Garcialebias charrua | reverse complement strand
TGGAACTCCTGACTGATGATGCCCTCCGGATGGAGGGTGAAACGTTTCTATAAAAAATAAACTGTCCAGATGACCCGACTGAGAATTATTGGGTATCCATTGATTCGTTCACTCAGGCAACTTTTGCATGCACTTGTAAAAAGACAATATCACACAAATGATCCAATTTATTGAACTAGCTAAAAACAAACAACCTAAATTTAGAGTAAATGTATGTAAAGATCTTTAAAAACGTTGCATTAAAATAAACTTTAATAATGAATGTCTAAATGATTATATTGTAATTGTGAATGCTGTTAGGAGTTCAAAGATTCCCAAATGACAACAATCAGTCTGTTAATGATGTAACACTCACATTAGTTTGGCCAAATTACTTCTGAGTGTGTAGTTGTGTTTCTGTGTATGAGTAAGTTGAAATAGTATTTGCAGCCATCTTAAATTATTGTTACTTGGTCATTATTACAAAATTGATTTTTAAAGGTTCTTAATTGTGTTCATTTGCATCAATAATATCTACATCCATCTATTGCATTATTTATGTGTCTGCATGCTATTAGTTACAAAGGCAGTGTTTCAATCAAAATTCAGGAATACATTTGTTTTGTTGAGTTGCATTGTTTGGCAGTAGCATCTGGTGTGTGTGTGTGTGTGTGTGTGTTATGGGTGTAGATTTTTCTTTCACAGACATAGGTAGGCCCTGTTTACACGACAACAATCCAATGAAAACATTTTTTCCCCCGTTTCTATTAACACATTTACATGAAAACATTCCAATTACAATCTCTGTTTACACAGCAGTGGTAGATGTGGAAAAGGCGTAATTCCCTCACCCGCCACTAGTTGGTGCTATGTTCTTTGAAACGTGAAACTTTAAGTGCGCATGCGTAAAAACAGTAGGAAAAAAGTTATAAACATTCTATTGTTTCTTTCACAAGAAAACTGCCAAAACAAAAGCTCAGGTTATGTCCAAACTGATGGCAGTCCAAGGAAATTAGATTTATAGATGTACAGTATACGTGTCAGAAGCACAAACAATACTCTTTTATCTGCCATTGCTGATAGTTTCTTCTTCTGTGAATTGTAGGAAGCCATTATGTTTTTCGTCATACTGCGCATGAGCCAGTGATTCTCTGACAAAAGATCAATTTTTCTGTTTACACAACAAGGACACCGGGACGTTTCTGAACCATTGCACTCTGGAACCCATTCTCTAATTGTACCATTGTCACAGAAAACATTCACTATTTTCGTGTAAATTGTAAAGGGTTAATGAGGAGGTCAATATTAATACTGACCTCTTTATTACCTTAATTTACTTATTCAGATTGAATAGTAATTTCACGGATTCTCTTCTTTTTCAGTTTATTCAATATTTCTGTGATCTTTATGATGGATAAATAAACAGAGCCATTAAGTGACAATGGACACGTTAACTTAGTTTGATATGTCAAAGAGACACTATCATTTATTTAAAATAAATCAACTAAATTAACACCATTACACTTGATTGACATGATTTCACTTTCTTTCAATTCAAATATGTCAGCACACTTAAATTTAACACAACAGACATAAATATTAGATGTTAAGCATATTTAGTCTGTGGGCTCTTTAACTTAAAAAATATAGTTTCCAGCTTAGGTTGAGAGGGAAAAGAAATAGGAGGAAAGATTTAAGAAGGAAATTATCCTGAGCATGAGACCAGAGTGACACTTCTCCTCCGACTTCTGCTAAAATCCAAGTACGTTTTGTAAACAGCTCTTTTACCTTTCGACGACAGCCCGGTAAGAGGTGACACCAGCCTTCAGATGCACAGAGTCCTTAGTCCCAGCACGTCCAAAACTGGTTTTAGTTTACGTTTCAACGTCTCCTGGTTTTTGCGTTGGTCATCAGAGAATATGTCAGCTTCAGGCCTCTGACTTCAAGATAAACTTATTCCAAGAAGGAATAGACAAAGTTCTTGATCTTACGCTTGTTCGAAGTAGACTCATAACAGCCTGTTATCAGTCCTTAGCTGAAGACGCCGGTCGTTAGCTCTTGACCACACGTGTCCAGCTCTTGGGAAAGTTCACATCTCTTGGAAGTTTCCAGCAACTCTCTGAAGCCTTTAGCAAAAGCTTAGAACTAGTACTTAAGGAAGGACCAGTCGAGGAGTTCATTTGTCTTATCATACCCAAGGTTAAAGCCAGCAGCAGAGAGAAATGTTTAGGAAAAAAGACAGATAACGCTGGAGCCCTGCTCATGAGACTGTCTCTGAGTTTCTAAACAAAACCGTCCGGTCTCTGTGACCCGAAGGCTTCACCTTTAAACACAGCAGTGAAGACAGTTTAACTCTTGGAGAATGACACAGCTTAAAAGCACACATCATGAAAATGACAAAAGTTATTCTTTTGATCACATTAGGATAAAATCAAAGATAGAAATAGTCTCTTTTGGTGACTATATTTATCAGATTATAGCTAAATGAATGATTTTGTAGTAAATGTCTTGCTTTACTGAGTGGTCAGTAAAGGTCATCACTGGACAGTTCAAAAACCTTAATTTGACCCTGGGTAGGTCCATTACATCTCCCCCCTTTTGGAAGCCATCGCCAGTCCTTGGGGATGGGGTCCAACACGAAAGGAAACCTTGAACTGTCTTTGATCTTGAAGTAATCCAGCAAGTGGAAAAGAAAAATCAAAAATTATAATCCCATAAAGTTTTGGAAATTCCATACTGTTCGGAGGTAATCCCATTGCGGTAAGCTTTTAATCCCTTGGAAAACTGAGTCTGTTAACTCTTGGAAAACAAAGTCTGTGATCCTTTGGAAAACAAAGTCTTATAATCCACAGCGATAATCCCACAGCAGTAATTCCACCACGATTAGAGTTGGTGATTTCATCAGCAACAATTGTTTTCATAATCAGCATGTAGAGGGGATCCCTCGATTGACGCAGAGGAGGCGACCCTTGGATGAAGGTTGAAGACCAAGCGTTGGAGCTGCAGGTCCCCACATCGAAGGTTGTTGGCTGGTTGGTTTCCAGTCAGTGCCACTCTGGTTCTATGTGTCATGCAATTATGTGGTTTTTTAAGGTGGGCTTATGATTGGGATTTTACATTAGGCCCTACCTATATGCACCTGGTATGTAAGCTATCATGGTTTAGATCAGCTATAATTACCAATTAAGGGGTGGATCAATTCTGTAAATTAGATATAGGGATCTATACCTATAGAATTTTGGAGGGCTTCTGTAACGAAGGCCTCTAATTCCAAACTATTCCTCCATTCATTACTTAGTTTAGGTTAAACTAAAATAGAAAAATGAAATATAGTTTGATCTAAATGTCTGTTGTCTTTTAGACGAACGACGTAGGATTTGGTATTCCTAATAAATTTTGAAGTCTATGGCGAGACTCATCAAAATGAATAGACAATCTAGAATAGAAACGATCGAATCGGTTCAATTTAGAAATTATGAGACCAGTGTAGTTTATTGTACCTTGAGCAACTTTAAACTACATTGACTCTTCAACGATTGCGATTTAACAAAATGAACTGCATGTTGGCATAGTTAAATCCATATCATTCATTAACCAATGTTAATATAAAACCTTTTTGGCTGGGAGTGTTCAGAACCAAACAGTATCTCAACTAATGACAACAGTAATGACTAAACAACAAGGAAACAACGTTTCACTGCTTCGACCCACTCTTGTCGTCAGATTCCAAAGTGCAACACACAAGCAAAACAGGTCTCAACTTTATGACCGAGGTCAAATCAAATCTCGTGGATTTAAACGGTTGTTAAGGTTAGTTTTTTGTTGTGGGTTTTAGACTTAGCGTTTCTAAGTTCAAGTTGGACAATGCGACTTATAGGGTGGGAAATATGGTAGTTTAAACCTGATTAGTTTATTTACTAACTTGTGTTTGTACGACCTTATTATCCCATGAAGTCGGTGAGTTTGTGAGATCTTTGTCTTTTGTGGAGTCATTGAACGCCTTGTAAGGTTTGATCTGATTTCGATGTACCCATTTAGCAATTGGCTCTTTGCGGCCTTTGCTGATTTTGATCTCGTAGACGACTGAGGACACTTTGTCTGTTATCAGATGAGGTCCAGTCCACCTGGGCATTAGTTTGCGGGCGAGAGTTCCGGTCCCGGACTCTCCTTTCCCGGTTGCTGGGGCGAACGTATAGTACCAGACTCTGTCTCCCACTTGGAGTTCATTGTGAGAGGCCTTCTGGTCATAGTACGCCTTGCGTCCTTCAGCGGACCTTTCCAGGTTTTTCTGGGCGAAAGCAAAAGTGTTTCTGAGGTGTACATTCAAATCTTTCATGTATTGTTGTGTAGTGTAGGCTGTCGCCATGACGGCGTCACCTGGTTGGTACAACAGGTGTAGAGGGAGAGTCATTTGTCGACCGGTCATCATCTCGAAGGGAGAGATGCCAGTTGATGTGTGTGGAGTGGCTCTTATGGCCATGAGGACCAGAGGGAGTTTCACATCCCAGTCCTTGTGATTTGCGGCCACGTATTTCTTCAAAATACTCACCACAGTTCTGTTTGCTCTCTCGACTTGGCCTGAAGCCTGTGGGTGGTAGCCGACATGAAAGTTGGCCTTGACGCCTAGCGTCTTCCACAGTTCTTTCATCACTTCACCTGTGAAGTGTGTACCTTGGTCTGAGTTCACCCGAAGGGGAAGTCCAAACCTTGAGAATATATGATTCATTAACAACATAGCAGTTGTTTGTGCTGTGTCGTTAGGAGCTGGTAGGCATTCTACCCATTTGGTAAATGCACAGGTTACCGTGAGAAAATATTTATTTCCTCTAGAGCTCTTAGTGAGTGGTCCAACCCAGTCGATCTGGAGGTCAGACCATGGGAATGCAATGCCTCTGCTTTGCAGTGGTGCTCTGTGAAGTGGTCTGGTTGGCTGAAACTGGCCACAGACCACGCACCCTTCAATGTAGTCCTTGACATCCTTTTTCATTCCAGGCCAATAGGCAATTTGTTTTAATGCCGTCAGCGTGGCTTTATCTCCTTTGTGTCCTGCGGACGGGAGATCATGGGCATGAACTAACATCACCCCCCTTTGGTCATGGGGAACCACGAACACAGGTGAGGACGTTGGTCCATGAGCGAAAGTTAAGATGCCCTTGATTAGTTTTAGCTGTTTGCGCAGCTGATAGAGGACTTTAAGGTCTGGATCGGAATCCAGTTCGTCTTTAGACGGACTATTTTTGTTCGGATCAGTCAGGTACAGTATCATGGAGTTGATAGCAGGATCCGACTTCTGTAGTTGGATGATGTCTGGGTCAGTCAGTGCGGGTCGTACAGAGACTGCGTTGTCAGCAGGTCTGGTTGCGGCCTGTGCACGTGTGACTGCCATAACCCTGACTGAAGGTTGTGTTTGCAGAGTCTCGATTAACCAGGAGGGGTCGAAGGACCATAGAGGACCTTCGTCGGCTCCTTCCTTGGCTAAGGAATCTGCAATGTCATTGTAGTACTTGTCATCGCCTGGGACTCTAGAATGCCCTGGAACTTTCTTCCAGTAGATCTGTAAGTCGTGTGATGTCACCAAGTGATCACACGCTATGAAAAGCTCTTTGTGTTTGACCACTTTTCTGTCGCTTGTTAGGAAACCGTTCTGTTTCCACACAGCAAGGTGACAAGCGAAACTCAAACGAGCATAGTTAGAGTCAGTGCAGATGACTAGGGTCTTGATGGAGCGTTCTACTACCATCTGGAGAGCTATTAGGATTCCTGCAATCTCAGCGTACTGAGAAGTCTGAGATCCTAATTTGTAGCTGAAAGTTATCTGCTCTCGGTTTTGGAGGAGGACCCCTCCAACACCTGCTCTGCAGATCTTGTCGCGGAGGAATGAAGATCCATCCACGTACAATGTTGTCATATCTTTGCAGATATTGTCATCAAAGAAGTGGTGATTCGGGTCTTCAGTTACTGGGGGTTTCACCTCAACCGGCGGCTGGGTGGCTGGTACATCTTGTGTACACTTTTGGCAGATTGCCAAGTCCGTCCCCAGATGTGACTTCTTGTTTTGACCATAACGTATGTCTAGGTTAAAACTTTGAAGCGCCATGAGCCACGTTGCAACACGTGAGTTTGTTACCACACCATCTCTGATGCGTTGGCTGTTTAGGAATGTCACTGGCTGGTGTTGTGTTTCCACAACGATCTTCTGTCCACCAATGTAGCCGGAGAAATGTTCTGCTGCCCACACTGTGGTCAGTAGAGCTTTCTCACAGTCTGAGAATCTCAACTCGGGTCCTGCCATCGTCTTGCTGGCGTAGGCTACTACACGTTTGTCTCTGTCGTGTATTTGGTACAGACCAGCACTTATGCAACGAGCTGAGAAGCCCACTTCCAAGTAAAGCTCTTTGTTGTAGTCTGGGTAGACTAAACATGGGGCTGACTTGATCCTGTCTATAAGAGCGTCCATTGCCTGCTGCTGTTTGTCAGTCCAGACAAATGGGACGTCTTTCTTTAGGAGTTCAGTCAGTGGCTTTGCAAGGTCTGCATAGTTCTCTATGAACTGGTTCGAGTAGTTACACACGCCAAGAAAACTTTGTAGTTCTTTGAGATTGGTGGGGACCTTGAGATTGTCAAGGCCTTGGGCACGAGTTAAGATGCCATGGTTTGGTTTAAGCCGTTCACGCAGTGTATCGGGAAGCTTGTACAGGAACCTCATAGGCTTCGGCCAACGTTTCTCCGTACGTTTACCTCTTTCTGCGTAATTCAGGTGTGTCACAACTGTCGGCGCAGTCGCTGGTGTGTCTGACTGGTCAGACCGCGGTGCGTCACTGTCGTTGTGATGTGTGTCTTCCCACTTCATGACTGAAGAGGTGCTCTTTGAGTCTGTAAGAACTATGTCATCTCTGAGTAGTTCTATACTCAAAAGCTCTTGAACCAAGGTTTCATCGAAAGCTTGGCTGATGGCTGAATTACCTGTCCCAGAGGACAGTACAGCGTCTGTGGTGTGGGATCCTCGGACCTCCACACAGTCTACTACCTGTGGTAGAGAGTGAGAGTACACCCCCCTTTTGTTGGAGGAGGGGTCCTCAAAATCTATGACACTGAAATCCAAGTGACTGTCAGCATGTCGCGGACTGCCACTTCCAGGACTCACATGTCCTTGAACCAAGGTTTCATCGAAAGCTTGGCTGATGGCTGAATTACCTGTCCCATAGGACAGTACAGCCTCTTCGGTGTAGGATCCTTGGATCTCAACACCTTTCACTACCTGTGGTAGGTAGTGTTCAGTGAGTGCTGACTGTGTCAGCTCGCAGAGGAGGTTCTCTTGTCGGGCCAGAGTCTGGTCCAACTGTTGAGTCTCTACTGTCTCACCTGTAGTTGAAGGTTCACTTACCGGGCTTGTGACCACGGTTGGGGAGTCCCTCGTGGCCACTGCGGTACCTGCGGTTAGGCAGTCTGTACCACAACGAGGAGGCACTTTTATTGGCAGGGGTTTTCTCACTGTTGCCCACATTTTCTGTTGACCATAATCTATAATCGCTTCAAAACGGTTTATCCACAATATTCCTGGATGCGTCACTGTAGAAGCGAATGTGCATTGAACTTCCGGTCCGACACCGGAAGTGCCTGTTTTCCATAGGCGGACTATGGATCGCGGGTGTTTTTGAAAGTTATTTTCATTCATTTTATCGGAGCAAACACAGCTTTTGTTTAAACGGAACGTTTACAGAAATGTCCTACCGGGGTTCAGGTACCTGCTGTGCTGTTCGCGGCTGCACCAACAACCGGACCAAGCTAAATCTTTGGCTAAAACAACAGTGTTTTCAACACGGACCCAAAACAAAGAAAGAGTGTTCCTGCATCCTACTCTATGGCTGTGTCTGCGCGATCAGGTAACATCTGTAATTTCTTTTTATTCAGGGAGGGTTTAATAATGAGAGTTTTGGATGATTTACTGTCTTAAAATGATATATGTCAGGCGCGACCAGTATTTTTAGCCGAGATAGATGCTAACAAACCTTAGCCGAGAGGCCGGAGCAAACGCGTTCGCTATTTATGTATTTTTAAATTATGTCTGCGCGATCAGGTCACATCTGTTATTTCTTTTTATTCGGGGAGGGATATTAATGAGAGTTTTGGAAGATTTACTGTCTTAAAACGATAGATCTCAGACGCGACTGGTATCTTTAGCCGAGATAGCTGCTAATAAACCTTAGCCGAGAGGCCGGAGCAAACGCGTTATTTTTAAATTATGTCTGCGCGATCAGGTAACATCTGTAATTTCTTTTTATTTGTCCCTCCTCTTTTAACAAAACGAGTGGTGTTCCCACATTTTTAATGAACTAAAACAACAAAGTTTGGACTGTCTTCAACTGTATTACTCGCATGTAAACAAACGGTGTTTCCGGTCAACCGGAAGTCGTGTGCACATTTCGCACAAAGCATCATGGGACGTAGGAATAATGTGGATAAAGTCTTGGCCAACCAGAAATGGGAATGAGTCAAGTGTGGACACATACACTGGGTGGTGTAGTGTCGTTTTGCCAATCTGCATGTGAACCATAGCCATAGCTGTTAGGGTTGTTCTCGTCTCTGCGAGACCCTGTAGCTCAATAGCACATTCCTCAAAGGGTATTTGCCCGTCAACACCGTTAGCGGCGGTCCTCAGCTCCTTGAACAGCTTGGCCGACATAATAGTTATATCAGAACTGCCATCCAGGAGGGCTTCACGCTCAAGGACACCTTCAAGTGTGATGGGCAGGTAAGCTTTCTTAGCCACCCCCCTTTGTATAAAGTTACACAGAAACCACTTGGGTCTTGGTACACGTTTCCGTTCACGTGTACCTCTGTCTGTGTAATCTTGTTTACTGTCAGCATCTTGTTGGCTGACAGTATCATGACCTTCAGGATGTCGTTGTTTGTCAGCAATTGGTTTGCTGTCAACATCCATGGCCATGTTGGTAGTAGCGTGCGCTGAGGTCTTGTGAAAGACAGTGCTACACATCGCTCCAGGTCGGTCAATGTTGATAGTGTCATTATCAATGATAATGCCACTCATTGTAACAGGTTGGTCAAGCACAGCAACATTCAAATCTACTGACAAACTACTTACTTCCTCTGTCTCTTCCGAGCATAGAGGTGTTGGGCCATTATTCCGGGACATTCGTGACTCTTTGCCTGTTTCGAACTGTTCAGTTCGAGGCGCGGGAGGTGCAGTTCCAAGGCTCGGGGGTGTCTGTTGGGACAACGCATAGTTACATGAGTATAGGTCCCCATCCTTCAATTTCTTTTGAAGTCCACCCACCGATTGACCTTGGTTTTCACCCATCTGGTTCGATCTGAACCATTTTGGCTTCTTTCTCCAGCGGATACCCCCACTTTGTGGTTTGTCAGGTTGAAAGGTCTGTTTCTTTTCGCCTTTGTTAGGAGAGGGAGTTGATGAACTTGTCCCTTCTAGCTCCAGCGAGTGGGATTTGACCGCTTCATTCGGGGACACCTGTAAGGGTGTTTTGGCTAGCATGTTAACTGCAAAGACATCCGCAGCACACTGTACTATTTCATGCAAAGATGTTGCTTCTAAATCACCCCAGGCCAAGTTCCATGGCAACTCGAATCTAACATCAGGGATTAGATTATCCCTGAAAACAGATTTGAAAAGCGTCTGCTCTTCCAGGTCAGGTTCCATCATGTCACCTATATACGCCTTCAAAATTCTGGCAAAGAAAAAATATGGATGTTCATCGTTTCTCTGCAAGACATTTCGGGCAGCTGAGTAGTCACCACACAATGAGAAAGATTTTTCCTCTGTGCAAGGTGCAGGGGGAGCAAGTTCATGGCTCCGGGGTTCCTCTTGGTACCCTCTGATGTATGGGTCTTCTAGAGGCACATACTGTATGAGCCTTGGACGCGTACCGTCTTGAACTTCCATCTTTAACTTGATTTTTTGTGAAAATCAATAAGACAGTTCGAATTTTAATGTGTGCAAATAAATCTTCACTTTTAATGCAGCACTGAGTCAATCAAACTAATCAGCTGTCTGGTTTAAGTGTTTCACTGTGTAATAAGTATTTCTATTCATAGGTACCTTCTTCAGGTTTTACCCTCAAATGAATTGTAAAAGTTAAATGCCTTTTTGCAGTGTTAACTTTAAAATATAACTTATTTTTCAACAACAGTTACTAACTAACCCAAGCATGACGTCCGTTTTACTTACTCAAACACTATTTAAAAGATTCGAAATAAATACATTGTTCACACTAAAATGTACCCAGAATGCTGCTCCATTATGCCTTAAAAAAGATGTATTGCAGTTTGGCTAAACTGTTTTCAGGAGTGAAAAATGGATTACCTGTTTATTTTAAATATTTTTTATCTAAAATAAACTGGAGGTGTTTGTGTGCTTAGCATAACATGACAGATGGCATTCCAAATAAAAATCAGTGACTTTTATCAATTTGTTGTCTGTTGACATCCTCAAAGTTGTTCTGCTATCTTTGTTTTGATTTTTTGTGAAAATCAAGTCAGCAGATGCTTTCTGTTTATTTTAAATTTTGTATTTAAAATAAACTGGAGTCATTAATTTTACACAGAAAAACGTTAAAAATGCAATTTTTAACTAAAAGTGTACAGTGTACACCAATTCTGTTTAAAATTCAGAGATGTGAAGAGCTTAATGTGGAAATTCTCTGTTCTCCATCATTTTATTTATTAATTTTATTTAATCTGAAAATCAAATAAAAGATGCTTTTTTGAGTGTTATTTTAAATCTCTTCAGTATTTAAAATGAGCATCAATTGTTCGTCTGTACCTCTGTTATTCAAAAATTCTTTATTTAAAATAAACAGGATTTTTTGTTTGTGTACAGAACAATTTTAAAGCTGGTAATTTTTACCATAAAAAATGCTGACTTTATGATGTGTTGAGAGAAAACTCATCTATTAACGTCCAGCAGGGGGCAGCGTCGAGTATGTTATCACGAAGCGACTGAGTTTAAATCAGTACATGGAAAGAAAACAACCTATTAGGGTTAGTTTTCAGTAAGAACGTGATAATTGCTCGAACCGCGTTCTTGTCAGAGACAAGTTTATGTTGCTAGACAGTGTTGATGGCTTCAGATGAGTGTTTAAGTGTGTGTTCGTGTGTGAACGAGTGTGAACCAGCGAGTGTGACCTGTCACTCAAAGTGCGGCACCTGGAAGTGACGACAAAAATGGGCGGGCCAACGCAGCGTGCGTAGCGCGTCACCAGCTTCTTACGTGAGCGAGGCGGAGCTCGCTACAACATACGTGACGTCAACAAATCAATCACAGCATATGTAGTTCATTCTCCAAGCATAAATGGCGAATGTAGTTTCTTACCTTCGACCAATGTAGCGCCGGAAATGACGACAAAGTGGGCTGGTCGCAACGGCGTGCGACGTGATTGACAGCTCACAACAGCGAATCAGCGTTCGCCACAAGAGTGATTGACAGCACACAACAGCGAATCAGCGTTCGCTACATGAGTGATTGACAGCACACAGTACTCGTTTCATCCAATCACAGCTCATAAACAAACGTGTACTAGGACACGTAGCTCTTTACAACGTCAGCTTAGCACAACAAAACACAACTTTATAGACTCGTAATCAACTCAAACGCTTCAAACTAACTTCCCAAAATTCCGAAACGTGGCAATCACAATTAAAACAGGCACGACTTAGCTACATTCAGTAACCCAGCACTTCAGCTGCAGAACAAACACGGACTCGCTCGGAGCCACTTCAAGGTCGGTTCCGTCCACGTTAAAGGAGCAGAAAACTCGGGTCAGAACCCATTATCCGACAACGTTCTAACATATATGCTGCTTCGACCTTCTTTAAAATGTAAAATACCACAACAGCAATCTTGTAGATGTTAAATTAGCTTTCAGGCTTCTGACTCGGCGGTCAAACAAAGCTTTGTACAGGAGTCCGCGTGAACTGGACCGAACCAGGACCAGAACCACCACAGACCACGGCTGACAAAACTTCACCTGAATGCTTCCAACAGCGTCTAACAGAGTTGAAACGATAATAATCTCACAGCTTCAAATGATAAAAACATGCAGAATCTGCCTGCTTTGAACACTTCCAGCCAAAATCATTATCCTCAGAGTTTAAAACTTGGATCCTTTTATGCAAACATGACGTTACAGTTCATGACTGAGACCACAGATATCAATAAACTTTCAGAACCACGTACGAAGGCCACCAGATGTAAGGGGTTAATGAGGAGGTCAATATTAATACTGACCTCTTTTACCTTAATTTACTTATTCAGATTGAATAGTAATTTCACGGATTCTCTTCTTTTTCAGTTTATTCAATATTTCTGTGATCTTTATGATGGATAAATAAACAGAGCCATTAAGTGACAATGGACACGTTAACTTAGTTTGATATGTCAAAGAGACACTATCATTTATTTAAAATAAATCAACTAAATTAACACCATTACACTTGATTGACATGATTTCACTTTCTTTCAATTCAAATACGTCAGCACACTTAAATTTAACACAACAGACATAAATATTAGATGTTAAGCATATTTAGTCTGTGGGCTCTTTAACTTAAAAAATATAGTTTCCAGCTTAGGTTGAGAGGGAAAAGAAATAGGAGGAAAGATTTAAGAAGGAAATTATCCTGAGCATGAGACCAGAGTGACACTTCTCCTCCGACTTCTGCTAAAATCCAAGTACGTTTTGTAAACAGCTCTTTTACCTTTCGACGACAGCCCGGTAAGAGGTGACACCAGCCTTCAGATGCACAGAGTCCTTAGTCCCAGCACGTCCAAAACTGGTTTTAGTTTACGTTTCAACGTCTCCTGGTTTTTGCGTTGGTCATCAGAGAATATGTCAGCTTCAGGCCTCTGACTTCAAGATAAACTTATTCCAAGAAGGAATAGACAAAGTTCTTGATCTTACGCTTGTTCGAAGTAGACTCATAACAGCCTGTTATCAGTCCTTAGCTGAAGACGCCGGTCGTTAGCTCTTGACCACACGTGTCCAGCTCTTGGGAAAGTTCACATCTCTTGGAAGTTTCCAGCAACTCTCTGAAGCCTTTAGCAAAAGCTTAGAACTAGTACTTAAGGAAGGACCAGTCGAGGAGTTCATTTGTCTTATCATACCCAAGGTTAAAGCCAGCAGCAGAGAGAAATGTTTAGGAAAAAAGACAGATAACGCTGGAGCCCTGCTCATGAGACTGTCTCTGAGTTTCTAAACAAAACCGTCCGGTCTCTGTGACCCGAAGGCTTCACCTTTAAACACAGCAGTGAACACAGTTTAACTCTTACAGAATGACACAGCTTAAAAGCACACATCATGAAAATGACAAAAGTTATTCTTTTGATCACATTAGAATAAAATCAAAGATAGAAATAGTCTCTTTTGGTGACTATATTTATCAGATTATAGCTAAATGAATGATTTTGTAGTAAATGTCTTGCTTTACTGAGTGGTCAGTAAAGGTTATCACTGGACAGTTCAAAAACCTTAATTTGACCCTGGGTAGGTCCATGACAAAATGAACAGTACAAACGCAATGAAACTCTTCCATTTTCACCAGAAATGGTTTTCGTGTAAACGGGTGGCATGGTGGCTCAGTTGGTAAAGCTATTGCCTCTCAATGAGAAGGTCACCAGATTAAGTCTTGTCCGGGGGCCTTTCTGAGTGGATCTAAAAAAGCTAAGTCTGGTCCTCTAGACATTCAAAAAACAAAGCAAAACAAAACAAAAAAGTAGAAAGGTTTCGTTTTTCGTCCGAAAGACTTCCTCAGTCTGAGATTCAGCTCAGTGCTGAATACAGCATCTCAGACTGAGGATGTATGTAAAGTACTGTACCATATTCGTCGGTCTATAATACGCAGTTTTTTTGCTTATTTGAATGTCCTGCGTGTTATACACTGAAGCGTATTAAATGTTTTTTTTTCCCATATTTTTAGACCCATTTTTGGCTCTGATTCGCAGTTTTTCATTTTGGCCTAAAAATGGTGCAGTACCACTTTTGTCCGCTAGCGGACACTTCCAGAGAGTCCACCAACCGTCATGTGTCCGAAAAAAGCCTCCTTTGCTCGGACTGAATGTCGCTGCCCGGCTCCCTGCTCTGGAGGTAGCTACCATTTTAGCTGTGTTGTTGTTAGCGTTTTTTTTAGCACACCGCGGATTTTCTTGAAACTTACAGAGTGTAATTATTTGGTGGTCATTTACAACCTGTTAGCTGCAGAAGATATTTAGAGCTAAAAAAAAAAATCGCTTTTAGCATGTTAGCTGTTAGCTACCATAAACAGATACCTACTGTTAAAACAGCTCAGAAACCACTCGGTGGATATTTTTTCTGCTTACAGAGTGCAATTATATGGCTTCAATTTACAGACTGTTGACCTGTAGAAGACATTTGAGATACAATTCGATTTATTTATAATTTATTTTCGTAGCGCCCCCGAGGCTGTTTGGAAAAAAACAAACCGAAACAATTTAAATCTAGCAGATTTGACCATTTCGTGAATTGACGTTAAGCTCGGGAACCCTTTTGCTATAACGTCAGCTTAGAAATACATTTTTTCTCAGCAAAGAAATAATAGTTTTTACTGTTTTAATCTTGTAAAGTCCTTCCGTGCTGACGCTTCTGTGGCCGCCTTTTTAAGCAGGGCAAACGATGCGCTGACGCGTAGCGGTGATGCATAATAGATGCATATTAAATACCAAAGCGTATTATGTACGTTTTTTTCTGGTTTATTTCCAATAATTGGTCAAAGCGTATTATACACGGGAGCGTATTTAATACCGACAAATACGGTACTTACTTCTGACCGTCAACCGTTATTGGTCTCTTGATCATTGGTGCTTTTTAAAATTATTTAATTTATTTTGATTATTTCATCAACCAAACAATGTCATTAAACACAATTCTTTATATTTGAAAAATAAAGAAATAAATGAAAAATATATATTGTTTTTGCTAAGATACCCCTGTGTTAGGTTGATTGGTAACTCTAAAATTGACCCTGGGTGTGAGTGAAACAGGTCCCTCTTGTAAATGAGTCCCCATGGCTCAACGAGGATAGCCTGTATAAATAAAGGTTGAATGAATGAATGAAAAAGTTTAGCTTGTGGGCCTGATAGAGCTAGGTTTTTATGTTTCCACCAGAAGCTCCATTAGACTTTAATGAATCAAACCCCTTATTTCTCTGCCTGTTTTTGACAGATTTTTGTGCTAACACATTCAATCTGTGACAAGTTTTTTTCTAATGCAAAACAGGCCAGTGACTCAAGAGAGAGAAAAAAAAGCAAGTATTGTGTTTAAAAGAAAAATAGAAGTGTTTCTTGAATGAATGCACGCTGGGCTCAATTGCACACACACACTTTAAACTGAATGTATGCTTTTGTTGTTTGACTTACGTAAACGTTTGTCTTTACACTCAAACATCATTTTTAGGATTAGAATAATAAATTTTTATACTTTAAGAATGGAAATGGGGTTTCTTTGGCCTTTTGCTCTAACCTTAAGATGACCCAAGTATATTGCTGACACATGCGGTGAACATTTTTTTGTGTGATTTCAGATGCTAATGTTTTAAAATGTAGTTGGTGCTTTATTCCTGTCTTCAAGTTTTTCTCACAGACGCCACATAATGCATCAAAAGCACAATGTTTAAACATAACCTTTGTCATATAGCCTCATATGTTATGGACACGGCATGTTTCACATGATCACATACACAGATGGGTTATACAACATTAATTGTGAGGCACATTTTGAATAGGTCTGTTATGCTCCATTACTTTGATTGCCTGCAACTCGTCACACATGATGGGTAGAGACAATAAAAGTAAAGTAGAACAAAAATTAAATAGCTGTTTTTACCACTTTAATTTAATACTTTAGTTTTAATGTTGTTCTTTTATGACACACGTGATGTGATTCTATGATTTCATTTAGACAGAGATTCGTGACACATACTGGAAGCTCTACACTCAGATTTATCTGTGTTTCCACGCTCACACACACACACTTACACTCCTTAAAAGCAGCGGAGTGGAATAATGGACAAGGCAGAGGAATAGTGGGCAGATTTTATCATTCACACTCTTTTAACCAGCAGCCATCTGCTAAATACATGCATCTTTTTTTCCTTCTTTGTCTCTCTGGATGTGCTTGCATGTGTACAGATGTGCACACACACACACTCATGCATATATTTGAATGATTCATACAGTTAATTAAATGGTAGTTTTGATTACTATAAAAATTAGCTTAATTCTTCTTTTAAAAAAAACAGTAGACAAAAGCACAGTTTCCAATTTTATATTCCTAACCAATGTTATAGTGTTAAAACCTGACATACACACAGTACATGCATGCATACATACATACATTCATACTGTACTGTACATACATTCATACTGAAGGATTCAAGATTCTTTGTTGTCATTAGCATCGCTTGTGATACATGACGTCGAACGAAATTTTGTACACAGCTTCCCAGTTATGTCCAACAGTATCAAAAATATAAAGTGTAAAACAAAATCTAAGATATAAACTAAGACATGCTAAACAAACGCCTGACAGTACACTAAGGTATACTCTAATCACCAACAGTGCAAAACAATACACCGCGCAACAGCAGCACAATACTCATAGTTCGTTTCAGCTATACCAAAACATGCAATAAAAAAAAAACAAGGCAACAAAAGTGAAAAAAATAAATTACAGTAATCACAAAAGCATGGTCCTATTGGCAGAGTGGTTCTGATGACAGTGTGGCTATCTTAGCAACATGGTCCAGTTAGCAGCATGATACATACATACATACATTCATACTGAACATATGGTACATACATGACACAAATTTACTAGAGTTAAAAGTACTTTAATATTCACATAAATAATGAAAATGCAGTGTTTCCCCTACCATTATACAAGCGGGGTGCCCCACCCCGTCAACAAAACTGAGCACCCCGCCTACCAGACCAAACTTGACCCATCACCTACCTACCCAGTAGTGGCATAGCACTAAGCTAGCAGCGCGAAATACAGGCTCTCTAGCTAAAAAGCTAAAGGGAACACTCACGTTGCCTCTTCCCTTGTGCTGAATGCCCCCTGCCCCTACAAGCTGCACTCAGACGTGTCCGTCCCCCCGTCAACAAAAGTCATGGATGAGACGAGCACCCCGCCATGGCAAGTTAACTAGGGGAAACACTGAAATGTATGGAAAAATAATTGTTGAATATTTAGCTGATAATTGACAGTGATCTGGCTGCCATATATAATATTGTATATATATATATATATATATATATATATATATATATATATATGTATATATTATACTATATATATATACATGGGCAGCACGGTGGCACAACTGGTAGAGCTGCTGCCTCTCAGCGAGAAGGTTGCCGGTTCAAATCCCGGTCCGGGGCCTTTCTGGGTGGAGTTTGCATGTTCTCCCCGTGCATGCGTGGGTTTCCTCCGGGTACTCCGGTTTCCTCCCACAGACCAAAAAACATGCTTGTTAGGCTGATTGGTGACTCTAAATTGACCCTAGGTGTGAGTGTGAGAGTGGATGGTTGTTTGGTGTGAGTGAGACAGGTCCCTCTTGTAAATGAGTCCCCGTGACTCAACGAGGCTAGCCTGTATAAATAAAGGTTGAATGAATGAATATATATATATATATATATATATATATATATATATATATATATATATATATATATATATATATTAGGCATGTAACGGTTGTAATGGGTGTACCGAACCGTTTCGGTACACCACGTTCGGTTCGGTCCACCTGCGTACCGTTTCGGTTATTTTTTCACTCATTAAACGTTCTTAACAGGGGAATATATGCACCGCGGAACAAAATTTCCTGGGCGCGTTTCAGCACGGAGCTATTATCGCGTGGCACGCGCAGCATTTAGCCGTTAGCATCTCGTGCGGTCTCCTGTTTGTGAACGTTATAGCTTTCTTGTTAAAAGACGAGCGCACGCGCAGCTTGTGTGGACGTTGCTTCATGAAGACTCTGCAGCAGCTGCGTGACGCAGCTCTCTGTAGCAGCAACACGTCTAAAACGTGAACGCGCTGGAAACTGTCATCCGAACGTGAACAGCAGCTGTATTAAAACTACTTCATCCGAACGTGAACAGCAGCTGTATTAAAACTACTTCATCAGGTAATCAGAGCAGTCCAGAGCAATAACACAAGCTGTATGAGTTTTTAAATCTCGAATCTAAGTCTGAACGTTGTTATATATTTTGGGCAGCACGGTGGCACAACTGGTAGAGCTGCTGCCTCTCAGCGAGAAGGTTGCCGGTTCAAATCCCGGTCCGGGGCCTTTCTGGGTGGAGTTTGCATGTTCTCCCCGTGCATGCGTGGGTTTCCTCCGGGTACTCCGGTTTCCTCCCACAGACCAAAAAACATGCTTGTTAGGCTGATTGGTGACTCTAAATTGACCCTAGGTGTGAGTGAGAGAGTGGATGGTTGTTTGGTGTGAGTGAGACAGGTCCCTCTTGTAAATGAGTCCCCGTGACTCAACGAGGCTAGCCTGTATAAATAAAGGTTGAATGAATGAATATGCGCAGGCTTTAAAGTTACTGAGCGTCGCTATGAGACGTTCATCACGTCAACACTTCAAAAAGTACAGCTCTTTATGAAAAAACTTAGTGATGTTGTCAACAACAAGCCCTGGACCAGATTAAAGCCCTGCCATGATGATGAAGAGTGAGAGATTCAACCGTTCAAGAGGTATTTTTCTTTTATTATTATTCTAAATAATCTTTTTTTAAATCATAATCTTATTAACTTTTTTTTTTTTTAAATCTCTTTTGTTTTTTATTTCCAGTCTGTGACAGAGGTAAATCCACCTGCAGCTAAGAAGTGTGTGATGACTGAACTGAACTCTGAACTGTTCCAACACCTGTCCCACCAAGAAGAAGTTGTGAGTACAGTAATGAGGACAAATACAGCCACACTGCTGCTACTGAACAAAAACTTGATTAGTTAGATTGTAAACAGTCTGTTGCTGCTTATTGTTCTGGTTCTGACTGTTATTGCATTTATTAAGATTTTTATTATTGTTCATATAGTTTATTTATTGTAGAGTGCTGTTTATTTAAAATATCATCCAAATGGGTCACTTTTATTTATTACTACAATACAATACAAACATATTTTTGGCATGTTTTCAAAATAAACATTTTGTAAGTCTTTATTTTGTAAAAAAATAAATTTGTACCGAAAATAAACCGAACCGAGCTCTCCTTGTAGTTGAACCGAACCGAAATGTGATTTTAGCGTACCGTTACACCCCTAATATATATATATATATATATATATATATATATATATATATATATATATATGTA
>JBBPBX010046363.1:0-16109 GCA_038048925.1 Garcialebias charrua | reverse complement strand
ATGAAAGAAACGTTAAATAATTTTTACTAAGCCTGGTGAAAACCAGGTGATCTGTTCTTCACCTAATTATTCCCAGGAGCAACAGTTGAAGCAGAGTGTTACCTGAGAGCACCAACAGTGGCAGAGGGGTTGAAGATGATCTCAGCTCCATTCATGCTGTACATGAACCAGTTCAGGGGGTGATGACGTCCAAAGCAGATATTGACTGCAATCTTCCCAAACTGTGTGTGGAACACAGTGTGGCCTGTGTCGCCCTCCATATAATACGTGGACTGAAAGGAACAAACACAGCTTGTTCTTTTATATATTTATTTTCTAAGTTCTGGACAGCTGCAGTGAAGCTTGTCGTCTGCTAACCTCGTTAAAGTCTCCCACCCTGGGAATGTGGTTCTTCCTGCTCTTTCCCAGCACATTTCCAGAGTTGGAGATCACCACCGCCGTGTTCCACAGAGTGTTGTGCAGCTCCTCTCGCTCCAGGATCGGCGAGACAACTACCATGTTGTATTTTCTGGCAAGCTAATTGAAGAACCAGAAAATAATTAAAGCTCTAATGTTCTTTAAGGTTGTGCGTATCGCCCACCACCTGTTGAAAGCTACAGTCATCTTGTGAGAAAGAACTGACTCACTGTACGAGTGTTTTGTCAAATCTTGTACACATTGTAAGATCTTAGGTGTGTTGGCCTTCAGAATATGTGATGAGGATAACTCTCAGCTACTACGACTTCCAACTTTAGCTCAGTAGCTACTAATTTAACTAAGTTAGATGCATTTTTGTGCTAGCTAAGATTGCTTAGCCGTGGTGACCAGCTTGTGCAGGTACAACATGTGTGTATTCTCACCTCCTGGCAGAAACGTGTGGTGTTTCCTTCCTCAGCGGACTCTGCGAACTCCGTCCATGGTTCTTTCTCTCGGGTGCAGAAACCAAAGGGCATAGCTGCAAACACAAACACCTGTGTGTCACTCTTCTGCAACCTTGTCTTTGAACTTTGAGACATACAGTGTAGTGGAGCACTCACTCCAGGTCTCCTGGAAGCAGAGGATGTTCACGCCACACATGGCTGCAACCTCAACTATCTCACCAACACGACCGTGCATGGCACTGATCTGTGGGAGAAAGATTGGAGCCGACACGCAAGACTTGTTACCCGGTGGTTCTTCAGTGTCTTTATGATAGGAATATTGTTTATAAGGTTTCTCCAACCATCCTGGTTGTTTCTACCTCACAGTAACTGCATGTGGAGGTAAGTAACCTATTCAAGTCCTGACCTGGTCCAGGATTGGGGCATCAGTTGGCAAAACGATGCGGTGCTGGACAAGCCCCACTCTGATTCTTCTGGGTGCTCTGAGTTGCTCCTGTGCAGCTTCAAACTTGTAACCTTTCAGCTCAAAGTCACGCTCAGAAGCAGCTTGAATGGCAAAGGCTGGAAGCTCCAACTTCCTGTAAGACAGCAGACCCTTCAGCAGTTTTTTAAGTTGGTTTGACACAACTTACACAACATGAAAATAAAAAGGTTCCACCCCTTTTTGACAATGTCAGGTTGTGTGATCACAAACCAGCCACTAGAGGGCACAAGCCAGTGTATCTCTTGTGCCGGTCCCAAGCCCGAGTAAATGGTGAGGGTTGTGTCAGGAATGGCATCCGATGTAAAACACTTTTGCCAAAACCATAATGCGAGTTCATCAAAGTGAAACCATACCGGATCGGTCGAGGCCCGGGTTAACAACGTCCGCCACCGGTGCTGTTGACAAACAGGGTGCCGGCGGAAATTGTGCTACTGTTAGTCGAAGACCCAGAGGAGGGAAACGTGTCAGGAGACAGAGCGGAGAGGAGGAAAGTGAAGAATGTAGGACTGAGGGTTGCAACTCTACATGTGGGGACTGTAATGAAATAAGACCGTATGCGGCCACCAAATGTAACGAAATAATGTGGCTGTAAGGTATTTAAACACTTACTGGGCCAACATTATTGTAGATGCGCAGGTATGAGCAGAGTTTAACTGCACAAACTGCCACCAATGCGCGAGTTCTTCCTTTTTCCGATATTAAATTGCTTTTACTGTAATTAGGAAAAATGTAAATTCACGAGAGGCTTCAACTTATGTTGGTCTACCAAAAAAATAGACCTTTTATTGAAACTATCACAAAAATTACATTAAACATTTGTATCGATATTAGCTCTGATTTACTAACTAAGTTGACAAGAATTCAAATTAAAACAAACAGACAATTAGGAACTTTTCTGTTGGCACATTACTTGACAGATTAAAGCTTATGAAAATTAAGAAATAGGAGGAAGAAGATGAAGATTGAAAGCTAAGTTAACTGGAGTTAATTATTTTGAAACAACCAGAGTGGCACTTTCCCATACGGATCCGGCTGTACCTCCGACACGTGCAGCATACAAACAAGCCTCTTTACCTGGTGACGATAGTCCCTTGGAGGTGAGGACAGAGAAGTTGGTGGACACTAACGGACTGTGTTGTCCCGTTGAGGTCAAGTCGACTTCGTGCGTGTATGACTGGATCAGACGAGCCAGGAACACGCTTTCACCGGCAGGAACAGGACCAGCTACTGGCTGAACTTTCAAAGTAAAACTTCAGAAAACAAATTCTTCTAGAAATGAGTGAAAGGATCACAGTAAAAGCCCCCAATATACCCGTTTCTTTTGCCTCACGCCGCTGGACTCGCGTGTGCTGCGCACCGGCAGCCCTTTTATACTCTGTGCAGGCGCAGCTCTCTGGAGTGCAGGCAACAGGACAAATTGAGGTCGCTGATTGGTCATTTGCTGAAACGCGAGGCAGTTTATCAACGCGCGCACGTAGGCGTAGTAAAATCTGACCTTGGCGCGTTCACGCCCGTGATCAAAGGCTTTTGCCGCGGCGCTCCCACGGCGCCGAGCGGCGTGAGGCAAAAGAAACAGGTATATTGGGGCCTTAAGGCTTTACTATGATTCCAGCTGAAACGTGGGTCGAGTTGACACATGACCGGAACGTCTCCAGCTTTTTCAGAGGAGAGAAGGTTGACTTAGTTCTCTCAAAAAAAAGAAAAATTGCAGGAAGTGCCCTTTAAGAAGGGGGTGTGACTTAGTCACATACTTCCTGCTGATTGGCTGTCCATCACTAGAGAAGGAGTGACTTTGCAAGTGAGTGAGTTTGAGTGACAGATGATAGGGTAGACAAAACATAGAAAACATACGTGAGAAGATGCAGGTGCATGTGAACAAGCAATGTAACTTGTTTTGAGAACAGATTCATTGTTTTTAGAAAGGACGGGAGACCGAAAGCAAGCTATGTCTAGCACTTTTCCTTCGAAACAAAAACAGTTCAAACAAATACGAAGGATTGTTCATTCAACTTTAGACACTTATTCTGCATAGAGCAGACAGTTTAAAGCACGATCATTCTGAGATGTTCTCTTAACTTTGTCATATTTAAAATATACCAGCTTAGTAAAATCATCATTGAAATGACAAAAATACTGTTTGATCAATTCTGAATTAACACACATTAAAGAGAAAGTTCAATCTGATTAATTAGTGTCCATTAATTCATAATAATTGTTAACCAATATAAGTGTCCAATCGTCTCCTTGAGGGCTTCAAGAAGGTGTAACACTTAGAGTTTCAAAGAGATGCAGAGAGGTGTACTTGAAGGTCAAGCCTAAAATATCAGAGGTTAGGTGTATCACTACAGTCCCCCTTTTTGGAAGTCATCGCCTGTCCTTGGAGATGAGTTCCAACACGAAAGGATACCACCGAATGTCTCTGACCTCTATGTAATCCAGCAAGTGGAAAAAAAAGTCAAAAAAAGTTCAAAATTATACTCCCATAATGTTTTTGGAAATTCCATACTGTTCGTAGGTAATCCCATTGCGGTAAGCTTTCAATCCTTTGGAAAACATAGTCTGTTAACCCATGGAAAACTGAGTCTGTGATCCCTTGGAAACAAAGTCTTATAATCCACAACGGTAAATCCACAACGATGGGGGTTATTGATTTCATCAGCAAGAATGGTTTTTAATCAGCATGTAGAGGGGATCCCTCGATTGAAGCAGAGGAGGCGGGCCTTGGATGAAGGTTGAAGACCAACGTTGGATCAGCAGGTCCCCACATCGAAGGTTGCAGGCTGGATGGCTTCCAGTCGGTGCCACCCTGGTTCAATGTGTCATGCAATTATGTGGTTTTAGGTGGGCTTATGATAGGGATTCTACATTAAGCCTTACCTATATGCACCTGGTATGTAAGCTATCATGGATTAGATCAGCTACAATTACCAATTAAGGGGTGGATCAATGCTGTAAAAATCAGATATCATCATCATCATCAACTTTATTTGTAAAGCGCTTTAACACAGCCACAGCTGAAACAAAGCGCTGACCACCAAACTAATACACAGTGAACTAAAATTTCACTTTAAAATACAATAAAACGACAAGTTAAACAGATAAAATCAATAAACATGAAGTAAAATCAAGTCTCAGTTGGGTTGAAGGCCAATGAGTATAGATGCGTTTTTAAACGTGTTTTAAAAATGGACAGTGAGGGAGCTTGTCGAATGTGTAAAGGCAGAGCAGGGTGCCGGCGGGTGCCGATCTATACCTATAGAAATGTGGAGGGCTTCTGTAACGAAGGCCTCTTTTCTCAAACTATTCCTCCATTCATTATTTAGTTTAGGTTAAACTAAAATAAAAAAGAAAACTAGTTTGGTCTAAATGTCTGTTGTCTTTTAGACGAACGACGCAAGATTTGGTATTCCCTATAAATTTTGAAGTCTATGGCGAGACTCATCAAAATGAATAGATCTAGAATAGAAACGATCGAATCGGTCCTACCTAAATGATTGGGAGATCAGTGTAGATTATAGTACCTTAAGTAGTATTGATCTACAATGACTCTTCAAAGATTGAGATCTTTAACAAAATGAACAGCATGTTGGCATAGTTAAATCCATTTAAGTCTTCAACTTATCAACAATCAAAACCTCTTTTGGCTGGGAGTGTTCAGAAAACAATAACAACTTCAATAACAACAAAAGTAGCAATTAAGCAACTAAAAACAACGTTTCACTACGTCAAACTCACTCTGGTCGTCAGATTCCAACGTGTCACACACAAGAAAAACAGTTCTTAGCTTTATAACCGATGTCAATTAAATCCTGCAGATTTAAACGGTTGTTAAGGTTAGTTTTTGTTGTGGGTTTTATGCTTAGCGTTTCTAAGTTCTAGTTGGAACGGTTTCTTTTCGCAACTAGAATAGTTTAAACTGTTTAGTTTATTCACTATCTTGTGCTTGGACGACCTTGTTTTCCCATGAAGTCTTTGAGTTTGCGAGAGCTTTGTCATTTGTGGGGTTATTGAAATCTTTGTCCTTGACATGGGCATGACCTAACATCACCCCCCTGTGGTCATGAGGGACCACGCGCACAGGTGTGGACGTCCGTCCATGGGCACGAGTTAGGATGCCTTTGTTTAGTTTAGGCTGTTTACGCAGCTTAGAGTAGACAGTACGCAGGAACTTCCTAGGTTTCGGCCAACGTATCTCTGTACGTTTACCTCTTTCTGCGTAACTCAGGTGTGTCACAACTGTCAGCGCCGTCGCAGGCGTGTCTGACAGGTCAGATTGCGACGTGTCACTGTCGTTGTGGTTTGTGTCTTCCCACTTCATGAATGAAGAGGTGCTCTTTGAGTCTGTAAGAACTATGTCATTTCTGAGTAGTTCTAAATTCAAATGCTCTTGAACCAAGGTTTCATCGAAAGCTTGGTTGATGGCTGAATAATCTGTCCCAGAGGACAGTACAGCGTTCTCGGTGTGTGATCCTCGGATCTCTACACCGTCCTCTACCTGTGGTAGGAAGTGTGAGATTGCCCCCCTTTTGTTTGAGGAGGGGTCCTCAAAATCAGTAACAATGAAGTCCAAGTGACTGTCAGAGTGTTGTAGACTGTCACTTTCCGGACTCAGATGTCCTTGAACCAAGACTTCACTGCAAGCTTGGCTGTATGCCGAATTACCTGTCCCACAGGACAGTACAGCGTCATCGGTGTGGGACCCTTGGATCTCCACACCATCCTCTACCGGTGGTAGGTAGTGTTCAGTGAGTGCTGAAGGTGTCAGCTCGCAGAGGAGGTCCTCGTGATGGGCCAGAGTCTGGTCCAACTGTTGAGTCTCCTCTGTCTCACCTGTATATGAAGGATCACTTACCGGGTTTGTGGTCTCGGTTGGGGAATCCTTTTTTACCTCAGCGGTACCTGCTGTTAGACAGTCAGTGTCCTGACCTTGGTGAGGTACCACGAATGGCAGTGGACTGCTCACTGTGGCCCACATCGTCTGATTGCCATAATTTATAATCGCTTCAAAGCGATTTATAAAATCTTGGCCAACCACAAATGGAGCCCGGAGTGAGTCAAGTTCAGACACATATACCGGGTGGTATAGTGACATCTCGCCAATCTGCATGTGAACCATGGCTATTAGGGTTGTACTCGTCTTTGCGAGGCCCAGTTGCTCACCATAAGTGTATTTCACAAAGGGTATTTGCCTGTCAACATCGTTAGCGGCGGTCCTTAGCTCCTCAAACAGTTCGGCTGACATGGTAGACACGTCTGAGCCGCTAACCAGGAGCGCTTCTTGCGCGAGGACCCCTTCCAATGTGAGCGGCAGGTAAGCTCTTTTAGCTATCCCCCTTCTTATAAAGTTACACAGAAACCGATCAGGTTTTTTCACACGTTTCTGTGTACGTGTGACTCTGTCTGTGTAATCATTGTCGCTGTCAGCATCATGATGGCTGTCTGCCTCATGACCTTCAGGATGTGGATTTTCAGCAATTTGTTTGCTGTCAGCATCTGGACTTTCAGGACGCTGATCATCAGCAATTTGTTTGCTGTCAGCGTCTTTGTCAATGTTGATGTTGTCAACTGTGTGCACTGAGTTGTTGCAAAAGGCAGTGCTGCGTGTCGCTTCGTCAGGTTGAACAACGTTGTTTGTGTTATCATCAAGGACAACATCACACGTTGTGTCAGCTTGGTCAACCACTGTAACATTCAAATCATTTGACAAACAACTCACAACCTCAGTCACGTCAACGCGCGGAGGCGCCGTTTCCATAATCTGGAGCTTGTGTGACGCTTTGCATGTCTCGAACTGTGCAGTTCGAGGGGCATGGGCAGGAGGGCCGCTTCTCGGGGGTACATGTCGGGACAGACCATTTTTCAAAGGGTCACGATTCCCATGCAACCGCCTTCGAATCTCACCCACTGTGAGATCCATGACAGAACCCTTCTGGTTCGATCCGGACCATCTTGGTTCATCTGGATGGCGAACACCTACCTTGTGTGGTTCTCTGCTCATCACAAGGTTTTCAACCTGAGGGGCAGGGGGTTCAGAACTCCCCGTGAACCGATCAGAGTCAACTTTACAGCTCGTAGCACCATGCTGTTGTTTGTTATTAAGAAAAACCTGTGACCTCTCGCACTCTGAAGGAGAGGGAACCTCTTCTACTTCCTGCGAGTGGGATGTGACCTTTTGACCTGGGCACACCACTGAGGGTGTTTTTCGCTGTTCGAGCATGTCAAAAAATTCCATAGCACATTGTTTAATTTCTGCCATGGTACTCTCTTTGCAACTAACATTGAAGCGAACACATTTCATTATGAAAGGTATCAGATTCAAAGTGAAACGACTTTTAAACTCCACATCTTCCTCAATCCCAGTGACAGTTTTATCCCCTGTGTAAACAGAGAGAAGCCTGTCGTAAAACACCAGGGGATGTTCACCTGGTTCCTGAAGGACGTTCTTTGCAGCTAAGTGCCTATCAAAGGATGCACCTGCCAGAGCGTCCATCTTTGTACTGATTTTCTGTGAAAAATCAAGTAAAATGGCCTTATTTCACAGCGTTCAGTCCCACCATGTGATGCCCGTGGCAGTCAACATGGAGTCCAAGATATGAAATCAAAGAAAAATCAGTGATTTTTATTAATTTGTCGACCTGTGACAAGGTCAAACAAAAACGGCTGTCGTGGCAGCAGGAGCCTCATGTGCAGAGGCCTCCACCTTATCTGGAAATTTGTGAAACACAAATTAAATGAAGCCACCGTAGAGAGCAAGGCCTACCAGCTTGTTATTCTAAACAAACTTGTATCTAAAATAAACAGGAGGGCCTGTGTGCAGCTGCTCAGTAACATCCAAGATGTGAAATTTAACAAAAATCAGTGATTATTATTAAATTGTCAACCCATGAGACGACCATCAAGGTTGGCTAGTTGTGTGAATCTTAGTGAAAACCAAGACAAAATATGCCCCCTGTGTGGTATTTTAAACTTGCAGTTTAAAAAATAAAAATAAAAACAGACAGTTTTTTTTGCACAGAATCAATGATAAAAGTGTCAAGTTTTATCAAAAAGCAGACATGTCTGTATTAAATCTGTGTAACTGTTCTGCCATCAACATTTGATTTTATGTGAAAATCAAATGTAAGGTGTGCTATGAGTACAATATTTCAAATTGTTCCCCGTTTAAAAACAGGAACGTTCAAACGTACAAATTACAGGAAGACTGCGTCTTCTCCAGTAACCAGCAGGTGGGGGTGTGCAGCGCTGGATAAATTTATCACAGCGACTGCAATCCTCTTACTGACCGCTATAGAGGCGCTGTTGTCACCTGTGAGCGCAGCCGTGAGCTGCCAAACATTCACAGACGTCTAACAACGGGTCAAAAGCATCAATCAGAAATATCCAGAGCCTTGACGTGACAAAACTCTCGAACCCCAGCCTCACAAAATACGAAACGATGTGAGAAACATTGGTTGAACTGTGAAATCTTTTAAACTGCGTTTAAAAGAAAATTAAAGTCGGACCCATAAAGGAGCTGCAGCTCCCGGCGTCACGTGACCTGGTCACATGGCGATCGGCAGTCAACAGAGCAACAGACTCAATCCACCCATTAAAATCCCAAAAACACCGCGATGAAACAGTCTTTTCAGAGATAGTAACGGACAAACAAGCATGAAGCCTGTAAAAGCAGGTATACCGAAGTGAAAGTTGACGAGGAGCGGGGCTTCACCCACTGCGCAAGCGTCAACACTTACAGCGTAACCGACCAATCACAGCGAAGACAGAACTGTAGTTCTAAAACCCAAGTGTTCATGGGAAACTGTGTCTTCCAAACCTAACGCCGCCCACGTGTGACGCGCCGTTCGAGCGGTGCGGTGTGTTCACGGACCTATGGTCGGTCGAACAAAAGCGTGGAACGGACTTTTCAACGTTCTAAAACAATCATAAACATCGCAAAACACCGCGGTTAAGCCAGTCTTCGACGATATCACGTGCATAGAACTCAAACAACACAGATAAACTGTCAGAAATGTGTGTAAAAATGAATCTGACAACCAGAGTCTACAGAAACCAACGTTCTTGAACACGACACACAATGGACCAATCACAGCGTTTTAAGCAGCCATCACTGGACAAAAAGATCTAATATCCGGGGAGATACAACATTATGAAATTGTCCGTATCTGCCACATATCCAATATGTTTCCGGTGGTATACGGGGAGATCTCATCTGTAACAGATCTTAGTACAGGATATCCCACGCATACCCATCTGTGATAGATCCTAGCACTGGATATTTTTCTGGATCCTCATACATGATAAATCCTAGTATAGGATATTTTCGGGATACACATCTGCGATAGATCCTAGTATAGAATATTTTATGCATACCCATACTTGAGAGATCCTAGTATCGGATATTTTCTGGATACTCATATGAGAAAGATCCTACTACTGCATATTTTCCAGATACATATCTGTGATAGATCCTAGTATTGGATATTTTCTGGATACCCATACATAATAAATCCTAGCATTGGATATTTCCGGATACAAATCTGTGACAGATCCTAATATTGGATACTCTTTAGATACACATCTGTGATAGATCCTACTATTGGATATTTTCTAGATACCCATACTTAATAAATCCTAGTATTGGATATTTTCCAGATACCCATCTGACAGATCCTCATATTGGATATTTTCCGGATACCCATACACAATAAATCCTAGCATTGGATATTTGCCGGATACACATCTGTGACAGATCTAACTATTGGATATTTTCTGGATACTCATAGATAATAAATCCTAGTATTAGATATTTTCCGCATACACATCTGACAGATCCACATTTTGGATATTTTCCGGATAACCATACATAATAAATCCTAGCATTGGATATTTACCGGATACACATCTGTGATAGATCCTAGTATTGGATATTTTCCGGATACCCATACTTAATAAATCCTAGTATTGGATATTTTCCGGATACACATCTGACAGATCCTCATATTGGATATTTTCCGGATACCCATACATAATAAATCCTAGCATTGGATATTTGACGGATATACATCTGTGACAGATCCTAGTGTTGGATATTTTCCGGATACCCATACTTAATAAATCCTAGTTTTGGATATTTTCCAGATACACATCTGACAGATCCTCATATTGGATATTTTCCGGATACCCATACATAATAAATACTAGCATTGGATATTTGCCGGATATTTATCTGTGACAGATCCTGGTATTAGATATTTTCCGGATACACATCAGACAGATCCACATATTGGATATTTTCCGGATATCCATACGTAGTAAATCCTAGTATTGGATATTTTCCGGATACACATCTGTGATAGATCATAGTATTAGATATTTTTTGGATACCCATACATAATAAATCCTAGTATTGGATATTTTCCAGATACATATCTGACAGATCCTCATATTGGATATTTTCTGGATACTCATACATAATAAAGCCTAGCATTGGATATCTTCTGGATACCCATACATAATAAATCCTAGTATTGGATATTGTCTGGATATGTATATTTAACTTTTCATTAATTTTCATTCAACCTTTATTTAGTCAGGTAAATCTTATTGAGCCTCATGGGCTCATTTACGAAAGCGAACTGCTAAAACTAAAGAACGATGAACAGACTACACTTGCTTATTGTGTGTGTGTGTGTGTGTGTGTGTGTGTGTGTGTGTGTGTGTGTGCGTGTGCATGTGTGTGTAAAATGTTATCTTTACACAAATCCTAAAGGATTTTCTTTTTCTATCAAATGTATATTACACAGATAGGGGATGTGTCAAAGATGTCAAAGATTAGCAACAAAACTGACCTTAGTATCAAATACTCCCTGTGGTATCCCTCATGGCCAAAACTATTCCATTGACCACCAATTAAAATTAAAATTGATTTTATCTCTCTTTAATTAGCTTTAAACTCTACCATTCAACAGTTTTTTCCATTGTAAGAAATCCTTGTATTTTGAGATTATATTTTATTGCATCATGAAACCACCAGGGGTCACTAAAAGTTATCTATTTGCAGGTTTGAAATTATTTCTGTTAATCAAAATGTTGATTTGGAGTGGATGTTAAGAATTTATTTAACTCACACATACACAAAGAAAAAAAAAGGTATATCCACTGGTCGTCATGAAGCTCCATGAAAAAGCTCACCATAAAATAGTAGTTAAACAGAACTTGTTTCCTCACAGAATCCATTGTTTTGGATCTTGTTCAAATTGAATTACTATTTCATTCATTTAACCTTTATTTAGGCAGGTTAATCCCATTGAGCCTTGAGGACTCATTTACAAGAGAGACCTGGTTACAAACAAAGAATGATGACAACATCAAAGGTATGCTGGTGAAGATTCTCAGTCGTCCAGGACATGATAAAATCAAAAAGGCGTTCAATACAAGATCAACTCGACTTTATTTGTTGCAAAAGACGTTTCGACTTTTTCAATTCACGCTGGACCGAGCGCCGCGCCACGCGCGTGTGCTGCGCGTGGGGGGTTCACAGCAGAGCTCAGCGTGAAGCAGCGTGTGGCTCCAACATTTTCGCTCCAAATACTTGATGTCATTTGAGCAGAAGCAGGGCGGAGCGTTTACCTACGGGACAAATTGAGGTCGCTGATTGGTCATTTGCTGACAGCCTACTGATTTGATTGACAGGTTGGGAAAGGCAGAGGGCTGCGCAGCTTTGTTCTGTGTTTATATGTTAATAAAAAAAGTCCTAAAATTTAAAATTAAAACAGGGAGCGCTGGTCCTTCAGCCCACACAGCAGACAAGCACACCAGGAAATGTTTAGAACCTGCGCATCCACGTTGGACATGACTTTAGTTCGCTCGTGACAAGTTCATTCATTCCTCCTCATCTGAGGAGGAAGCGAATGGTGACCGCTTCAAGCGATCACTTGACTTTTGGCAAAAAAACAAAAGAAAACCCAAGTTCAGCGATGAAGAAGGGATATTTAATACATTTGTGTAACATACAAAACAGTCCACCACCAGGGCAGTTTAATATGAGACAATGCGCGCGCGAGCGGTCGTAAAATTTGAGCTTGGCGCGTTCGCGCGAGCGTTCAAAGGCTTGTGCAACAGCGCTTACACGGCGCTGGCAGGGCGTGGCGCAGCGCTCGCTCCAGCGCAGATCTATGCCTCGCCCTTTACAACTCAGTTTTGGGGTTGATTCCCAGACGGGAAGCAGAGGTGTCTTGTCTGTGAATTAAGGCCCCAGTATAGCTTTGCGTTATTCCAAGCGCCGCGGCACGTCCAGGGAGCGTCGTGGGAGCGCCGCGGAACAAGCTTTTGATCACGGGCGTGAACGCGCCAAGCTCAAATTTTACTACGCCTACGCGCACGCGTTGACAAACTGCCTCGCACCGAACTGTTTTGATACACAAATTTATTAAATTCCTCTTCTTCATCGCTGATCTGGCATTTTCTTTTGTTTTTTTTTGCCAAAAGTCAAGTGATCACTTGAAGCTGTCACCATTCACTTCCTCCGAGGAGGAGGAGGAATGAATGAACTTGTCACGAGCGAACTAAAGTCATGTCCAACGAGGCTGCACCAGCATATTTCCTGGTGTGCAGGTCTGCTGTGTGGGCTGAAGGAGAAGCGCTCCCTGTTTTTATTTATTTTTTAAAACTTTTCATGAACATATAAACACAGAAAACCGTTGCGCAGCCCTCTGTCTTTTTTCGCTCCGCCCTGCTGCAGCTGCTGGAGCCTGCACTCCAGAGAGCTGCGCTTGCACAGAACTATATTATGAACTTATAGGTCACTCTATGTTCCTCCCTCTTTTGGAAATAGGTATTGACTATAGCCATTTCCATTCTCTTGGCAAAATCCACTACTATCTGTCCTTCCTGGTTTCTTTCCTTGATACCAAACCTACCCATCACTTCCTCATCCCTCTGTTTCCTTCACCTAAATGTCCATTCAGGTCTGCTCCAATCACCACTCTTTCCTCCCTAGGAATACTCTCTATCACTTCATCCAAATCTTTCCAAAATTTATCTTTCTCCTCCGCATCACATCCAACCTGTGGAGCATAACCACTGACTATGTTTAGCATCAGACTTTCTACTTCTACCTTCAGACACATCACCCTATCTGACACTTTCTTCACCTCTACTACATTCTTTGCCAACTCCTCCTTCAGGACCACCCTAGCCTGGCCCTCGCCTTCCTGCACAGCTCTGCTCAATTCTCATTTCCCTTCACTGCACAGTCTGGGACTTCTCTCATAGACCAGGATTTCTCTTGTAGATTTTTTTTGACCGGACCAATCAGAGAAGGGGCGGAGTTTTTGGCCCCTAACCCACGCCCCCACCTGTCCCAGCGCAGCCAGCGAGCATTCGCATGTTCTCATTCAAAGCGATGCAGGACTGTTGTATAAATGACACAAATGTATTAATCTCCCCTTCTTAATCCCTTATCTGGAGTTTTCTTTTGTTTTTTTGGCCAAAAGTCAAGTGTTCGCTCCCTCCTCCTCCTCCTTCTCTCCCTCCGCTGATAAGGAAATGCCCCCACCTGTCCCAGCGCGCAGCCGCATGTTCTCATTCAAAGCGATGCAAAGCGATGCAGGACTGTTTGATATGTGACACAAATTTATTAATTTCCCCTTCTTAATCCCTTATCTGGAGTTTTCTTTTGTTTTTTTTCCCAAAAGTCAAGTAATTGCTCCCTCCTCCCTCCTCCTTCTCTTCCTCACCCTCCGCTGAGTGTATGAACAAGGAAATGACAGGTTGTCACGAGAGAATTAAAGTCAGGTTTTAATTTGCTGCCCGAGTCCCATCAGATTTCCTGGTCTTCTGGTGTGTTGGACCAGCGATCCATGGTTTTATTTTATTTTATTAGGACGTTTTATTATCATATAAACACAGAATATACAACGGAGCGAGAGAAAATTCAGCAGGAGGTGGAGCTGATGTCAAGTTCAGAAGACCACGGGGGAGCAGCCATCAGCAGAGCCCACGCCTCCAGCAAGAATTGATTTGACCTGATTTTATCTTCAAATGGTGTACCTATTGAGTTTGTTGATTCCTATAAATATCTGGGTATCCTGATCGATTCACATCTCTCTTTTAAACTCCACGTGGAAAACCTAGTAAAGAAACTGAAAGTTAAACTGGGTTTCTTTTTCAGAAACAGATCATGTCTATCACTGAATGTTAGGAAACGCCTTGTATCTGTGACTTTCCTTCCCTCCATTGATTACGGTGACATTCTCTACATGAATGCTCCTACAAGCACCCTGCGGATGTTGGATGTTGTCTATCATGGTGCACTAAGATTCATAACTGGTTGTGATTATCGTACCCACCACTGCACCCTGTATTCACTGGTTAACTGGACATCATCATTAATAATAATAAATAAATATCACATTTTTGTCATCTGTGTATGTTTCCCATACTTGACAGACGAAATTGGTCTCTGCATTTAACCCAACCACCACCAGGTGGTGCAGTGAGCAGCCGTGGTCAGCGCCCGGGGAGCTGGGGAGAACCTCACGCAGACTCTTCCACTGGTACATTTTCATCTTCAAATCACTTCTTGGTCTGCTGCCCTCATACATCTCCTCCTACATGTCTTTGCGTGAGTGCAGCTACAGCGTGCGCTCTCAGGACATGATTACCTGCAGTGTTCCGTCAGTGAGGACTGAACTTGGAAAAAGGGCCTTCTCCTACTCCGCTCCTGCTTCATGGAATATCTTACAAAAAGATCTGAAGCTCTCGACCTTGACTTCTCTAAATGGTTTTCAGAATCTGTTGGAATCCTGGCAAAAACCAATGCAGATTTGTTCCTGTCTTTGATTTTATACATATACCTTATAATGTTTTGCTAGTTTTTTGATACTTTGTTAAAAGGAGGAATGTATATATATATATATATATTATTTTTCTCTCTCTTTTGTTTTCTATTGTTTATTGTTTGTTTGTTTATTGTTTAAGGAAATTCTACCATTGCTGTTCATTGTTCTTTAGTTTTAGCAGGTCGCTTTCGTAAATGAGCCCATGAGGTTCAAAAGATTTACCTGACTAAATAAAGGTTGAATGAATTTTCAATGGAGAAAGTCCAGACCCTTGTCTGAAGCGAAGTGAAGGACAGGGTCTGGTTTTAACCAGGCTAGGACCACCCCTACTCCATTTCTCTTTCTATCCACACCATGGTAAAACAGTTTGAACCCTGCTCCAATACTGCGAGCCTTGCTGCCCTTCCACTTGGGTCTCTTGGACACATAAAACATCTACCTTTCTTCTCTGCATCATGTCAGCCAGCTCTCTACCTTTGCCTGTCATTGTCCCCACATTTAGAGTTGCAACCCTCAGTCCTACATTCTTCACTTTCCTCCTCTCCCTCCGTCTCCTGACACGTTTCCCTCCTCGGGGTCTTCGACTAACAGTAGTACAATTTCCGCCGGCACCCTGTTTGTCAACAGCACCGGTGGCGGACGTTGTTAACCCGGGCCTCGACCGATCCGGTATGGTTTCACTTTGATGAACTCGCATTATAGTTTTGGCAATTGTTTTACATCGGATGCCATTCCTGACACAACCCTCACCATTTACCCGGGCTTGGGACCGGCACAAGAGATACACTGGCTTGTGCTCCCATTTTCTTGTCACACATTAAATATTACACACGAACAATTAATCAATTCAAAAGCATAACTAAATTTGTTTCTAGACTTCTCCATACTGTCATTTGTGCTTTAGAAATATATTTAATGATAAAA
>JBBPBX010046362.1:0-26622 GCA_038048925.1 Garcialebias charrua | reverse complement strand
AGCTCCTATTTACACATCTTCCAAATTGTAAACTACTGTTATGGATCTGGTCAGCTGAACTTTCAACGTAATCTATACATTTTTTTTTTCAACAAAGCGACAGGGTCCTGGAGAACCCTCATGCCCCACTGAGACGCATGCGACTGGGTACGTTATGGATTGGAAGCTCGTGTGCCTTTCTGTATTGTTTTCAGGAGGACGCCGAAGATGCTTATATAATTGAAATCATGATAGCAGGGTTTCTGTTTTTTGGCATCATAAGATACTGGTAACTACAAAAGACGGCAACATTAATCTGGGAAGATCAGGAACTGACCAGTAGGTGTAGCTTGACTGGCAATGCTGAGGTAAGACAGAGAAACATGGTGAAAAGTTTGTTTCAGAGTAAAAATTAGAGTAGCTTAATGTCTTGGGCGTTTTACTTGACAGTCCTCATCAAGATACATTTTCTACGTTTTCTTTGGACCACTGTGATTATTTCTGTCAGTGGTGTAGTCTACATTTTTTTTGTGGGTATACTGTGGGAAAGTTAGTTTTACGTTGAACGTTGGACACCGTTGAAGCCACAGAGCACGAATGTACAATGTCCAACGTCCAACGTAAAACTAACTTTACTGCAGTCGGTCCGTATACTGTGCTTGAAACCAAAGTACACTGGTTAGTACAATGTAATCGTCAATTTATTTTGATTTTTAAGTGAAGTAAGCATGAGGGTAACCACGATATTGTGTCTTTAAACACGTACAGTGCCACCCAGATGTAAAGGATATATAGGGGGTCAATATTGATACTGACCTCTTTACCTTAATTAATTTACTTATTCAGATTGAATAGTAATTTCACGGATTATTTTCTTTTTCCGTTTACCCAATATTTCTGTGATCTTTATGATGGATAAGTAAAACAGAAGCCATAGAGTGACAATGGAAACGTTAACTTAGTTTGGTATGCCAAAGACACTACCATTTATTTAAAATAAATCAACTAAATTAACACCATTACACTTGATTGACATGATTTCACTTTCTTGCAATTTAATACGTCAGCACATTTAAATTGTAACAACAGACATAAATACAGGATGTCATTATACTTAGTCTGTGGCTCTTAGCTTAAATATAGTTACCAGCTTAGAAATGGAGATGGAGAGATTTAAGAGGGAGAGGTTAAGAGAGGAAGTTATTTATCTTGAGTGTAACCAGAAATGACACTTTCCATCCGACTTCTGCTGAATCCCAGGTACGTTTGTAAACAGCTCTTTACCTTTTGACGACAGCCCGGTAAGAGAAGACCTTGTAGCTTTTCAGATGCACGGGGTCCTTGCGGGAACCAGTACATCTGAGCAGGTTATTCGTTTACCTTCCAACGTCTCCTGGTTTCGCGTTGGTCATCAGAAAATGCGTCAGCTCCTGGCCTCTGGCTCAAGATAACTTATTCCAGGAAGGAATAAACAAAGTTTTGAGCTTACGCTCGGTTCGAAGTGGACTCATAACAACATGTTATTAGTCTTTAACTGAATGACGTGTCCTTAGCGTGTGACTGACGTTCATCCAGCTCTTTGGGACGACCTCATGTCTTGAAGTTCCCAGCAAAAACTCAACGTTTTTGCAAAAGCTTAGAACCTTAGTAGAAGATCTGAGATGAGAGAGACTTGTCTCTTCCCCATTGGTCCAAAAGAACCAGTCGAGCAGTTCACTTGTTGTTATCACGATTCAAGGTGAAATTCAGAGCAGAGAGAAATTGTTTAGGAAAAGTCAGAGAGTACTGGAGTCATTCTCATGAAAACAACGGATTAACTGTCTTCTGCATTTCTAAACAAAACGGCCGGGTCTCTTTGACCTGAGCCTTCAACTTTCACACAGCAGTGGACACAGTGATGTTTCACATTACAGAATAACACAGCATAAAAGCACACATCATGAAAATGACAAAATGTTATTCTTTTGATTACATTAGAATAAAATTAAAGAAGCCAATAGTCTCTTTTGGTGACTATGTTCTCAGATTACAACTAATGGAATAATTTGTAGTAAATGTCTTGCTTTACTGAGAGGTCAATAAAGGTCATCTCTGAAACAGTTCAAAAATACAATGGTGTATCAGAGTGGGCACGGTCATGCCCATTACATCTCCCCCCTTTTGGAAGTCATCGCTAGTCCTTGGGGATGAGGTCCAACATGAAAGGATACCTTGAACTGTTTCTGATCTTGAAGTAATCCAGTAAGTGGAAGAAGAAAAATCAAAAATTATGATCCCATAAAGTTTTTGGAAATTCCATACTGTTCGTAGGTAATCCCATTATGCGGTAAGCTTTTAATCCCTTGGAAAACTGAGTCTGTTAACTCTTGGAAAACAAAGTCTGTGATCCCTTGGAAAACAAAGTCTTATAATCCACAGCGGTAATTCCACAGCAGTAATTCCATATCGATTAGAGTTGGTGATTTCGTCAGTAACAATTGTTTTTATAATCAGCATGTAGAGGGGATCCCTCAATTGATGCAGAGGAGGCGACCCTTGGATGAAGGTTGAAGACCAAGCGTTGGAGCTGCAGGTCCCCACATCGAAGGTTGTTGGCTGGTTGGCTTCCAGTCAGTGCCACTCTGGTTCTATGTGTCATGCAATTATGTGGGTTTTTAGGTGGGCTTATGATTGGGATTTTACATTAGGCCCTACCTATATGCACCTGGTGTGTAAGCTATCATGGTTTAGATCAGCTACAATTACCAATTAAGGGGTGGATCAATTCTGTAAAATTAGAAATAGGGATCTATACCTATAAAATTTTGGAGGGCTTCTGTAACGAAGGCCTCTAATTCCAAACTATTCCTCCATTCATTACTTAGTTTAGGTTAAACTAAAATAGAAAAATGAAATATAGTTTGATCTAAATGTCTGTTGTCTTTTAGACGAACGACGTAGGATTTGGTATTCCTAATAAATTTTGAAGTCTATGGCGAGACTCATCAAAATGAATAGGTAATCTAGAATAGAAACGATCGAATCGGTTCAATTTAGAAATTGTGAGACCAGTGTAGTTTATGGTACCTTGAGTAGCTTTAAACTACATTGACTCTTCGACGATTGAGATTTAACAAAACGAACTGCATGTTGGCATAGTTAAATCCATATCATTCATTAACCAATGTTAATACAAAACCTTTTTGGCTGGGAGTGTTCAGAACCAAACAATATCTCAACTAATGACAACAGTAATGACTAAACAACAAGGAAACAACGTTTCACTGCTTCGACACACTCTTGTCGTCAGATTCCAAAATGCAACACACAAGAAAAACAGGTCTCAACTTTATGACTGAGGTCAAATTAAATCTTGTGGATTTAAACGGTTGTTAAGATTAGTTTTTGTTGTGGGTGTTAGACTTAGCGCTTCTAAGTTCAAAGTTGGACAATGCGACTTATAGGGTGGAAAATACGGTAGTTTAAACCTGATTAGTTTATTTACTAACTTGTGTTTGTACGACCTTATTATCCCATGAAGTCGGTGAGTTTGTGAGATCTTTGTCTTTTGTGGATTCATTGAACGCCTTGTAAGGTTTGATCTGATTTCGATGTACCCATTTAGCAATTGGCTCTTTGCGGCCTTTGCTGATTTTGATTTCGTAGACGACTGAGGACACTTTGTCTGTTATCAGATGAGGTCCAGTCCACCTGGGCATCAGTTTGCGGGCGAGAGTTCCGGTCTCGGACCCTCCTTTCCCGGTTGCTGGGGCGAACGTATAGTACCAGACTCTGTCTCCCACTTGGAGTTCATTATGAGAGGCCTTCTGGTCGTAGTACGCCTTGCGTCCTTCAGCGGATTTTTCCAGGTTTTTCTGGGCGAAAGCAAAAGTGTTTCTGAGGTGTACATTCAAATCTTTCATGTATTGTTGTGTAGTGTAGGCTGTCGCCATGGCGGCGTCGCCTGGTTGGTACAACAGGTGTAGAGGGAGAGTCATTTGTCGACCGGTCATCATCTCGAAGGGAGAGATGCCAGTTGATGTGTGTGGAGTGGCTCTTATGGCCATGAGGATGTGGAGTGGCTCTTATGGCCATGAGGACCAGAGGGAGTTTCACGTCCCAGTCCTTGTGGTTTGCAGCCACGTATTTCTTCAAAATACTCACCACAGTTCTGTTTGCTCTCTCTACTTGGCCTGAAGCCTGTGGGTGGTAGCCGACATGAAAGTTGGCCTTGACGCCTAGCGTCTTCCACAGTTCTTTCATCACTTCACCTGTGAAGTGTGTACCTTGGTCTGAGTTCACCCTAAGGGGAAGTCCAAACCTTGAGAATATATGATTCATTAACAACATAGCAGTGGTTTGTGCTGTGTCGTTAGGAGCTGGTAGGCATTCTACCCATTTGGTAAATGCACAGGTTACCGTGAGAAAATATTTATTTCCTCTAGAGCTCTTAGTGAGTGGTCCAACCCAGTCGATCTGGAGGTCAGACCATGGGAATGCAATGCCTCTGCTTTGCAGTGGTGCTCTGTGAAGTGGTCTGGTTGGCTGAAACTGGCCACAGACCACGCACCCTTCAATGTAGTCCTTGACATCCTTTTTCATTCCAGGCCAATAGGCAATTTGTTTTAATGCCGTCAGCGTGGCTTTATCTCCTTTGTGTCCTGCGGACGGGAGATCATGGAAAAGATACCTTCTTTATACAGGTCATTAAAACATATCAGCCCTTTATTACCCCATAATAAAAATGCTGAATCTGTGAGTGCTGGTTGAAATAAGTGATTTTTCAATAAAGGAGTAAGTGTAGATGCTGAATTAAATTTGAAGTGCCTCCTAAACTGACACCAAATTTTTAAAACAGAGCGAACTACTGGATTGTTTGTGAAACGAGAGAAGTTAGATGTAGTAGGAGAAGTAGCACTTTGAGATTTTTATTAATTTTTATTATTATTAATTTTTATTAATGAAAAGTGCGGTATAAATTGAATTTATTATTATTATTATTAAGTAAGAAGAGCACTTAATGAGGACTGGGAGCAGGATAATGACTCCAACTTGCACCATGGTAAAATGGTAAGAAAAAGTGTAGGCCTAAATGTAAAATCAATGTACCGCTGTTATAAAAGATCACACATGGAGTCTTGTACTTTCAATTCAAATAAATTTATAGTTAAGTTTTGTAAATGGCTTGTTACAAATTTTTGCTGACATGCTAAAGGAAAACAATTTTGTTGGAATACAACATTTAAAATAAAATGGTCTCAAATAAATTGTCTCTTATGTTTTGTTGTACATTGTTTTTATTTCAGGTTTAAAAAGTCATAGCAACTTTGTAAAGATTGTAAATCATTCTTCTGTGTCAAAATTAAAACTGCCATGCCACTACAAATTTTTGGTTGAAAAATTCCTCATTGTAGATGTGTACTGGCAGCATGTCTTCCATATGATCACATTCACTAAGAAATATTTGTATTTTAATTTGAAATGGAGGACAACCAGAAAAGGTGATGCTCTGCATTACATACTTGCTGTTCACTGATAGTTTACTGAATATATTCACATAAGCATTGAATACTCAAACACACCAGCTTTTTCGTTATAGTAAATTTATTTACAAATGTATACATATATAAAGCAGAACTGAATTCTTCCAGTCTTATTTGCATTCAATTGGGAGTAGTCAAAAATATCCAAAAATTATATGTCAGGGTCACTGCTGCTTATAGCAAAAGCAATCTTTTGGAGTGAAGATATTTTCACATGTTCAATACAATGGCTTCAACACACACACATATGCTGCATTATTTTTATCTGCTCCATGAGTGAAAGAAAACAGTTTGACAATAAACAGTGTACTAAAGGAAATTTTGTAATTAATTGAAAATTAGATTCAGTATTGTATCTTATACTTTCTGATCATTTCAGCCTAAGGTTAAAACAGACAGAGTTGGTGTGTGTCTTATCATGTGTTCTTTCTTTAACCTAAACAAAATGATTTACGTTCTGACGTCTGCTGTAAAATGGTAAATGGACTGAACTTATACAGAGCTTTATCAAGTCCCTCCGGACCACAAAGCACTTTGCACTTACAGACATTCACACTCACACTACACATAAAGGGTAACACCTCCACGGGTGTAACCAGGAAGAGATGTACATTATAAGGTCAATTCATTATTATAGTAGAAAGAAGTTGTCAGTGTTTGGCAGAGTCTCTGCTCAGAGCAGCTTTGATTCAGCCCAAGATCTTACTGAGGCCTGTGCTGCTGAGTGCTGGATGAACCTGATTGGAGTCAGAAGATTGAAAATAAAGTTCAAAAGAAGAAATCCAGCTGATTCCAGTTTATTCGGACATACCATTTTGAACAACGCATTTTTCCTACAGTACACTGGAGGTTAAAATGAATGACGGCTCAGATAAATATTCAGGTTGCATAATATACAATACATTTACAAAGGAAAATCATGTCACAAAAATTTTATGACTTTTGTTTTTTAGATGATTCAAAGAAACATTAACCAGTTATGTCAGCATTATCTGCAGAACAAGGACATATTAATGGAAGTTATATAACTTGACTCTGAGAAAGCTTTTTCAGAACAGTGTTCAGTTCAGGAGGAATTATGACCAGTGGGGTTGAGAGGTCATGATAAAACCACTCTTCTTCATGTTGTCGATATAAAACTGAGTTTCAGTGATGTTCTGACCTTGTGTTACCACATTCAGCTTTAACAGCTAACAGCGTTGCCGCTGTCTGTACAGTTCATTATTGATGAACTATTCATTGACCTCTGGAGAGCTTTCTCAGCATGGACAGTCTCTGGCGAAGAAATGACAAGCCCACCATTTCAGCAGATGGTCCATTTATCTGTCTACATTGTCGAATAAAATTCTGGACCTCTAGACTATGTCATTGGTTTTAATAGGAATTATTAAAGATTGCATGTGTGTTTAGATATGATCAATTTTGATCCAATGAATGGTAATCTGCCATCATATTTGTGTCAGTGGATGATGCAGTCAACATGGGACTGCATTTCATCCTGCAACATCTAGACCACCCGGGGACTTATGCAAGAATCCTGTTTCTTGATTTTAGTTCAGCATTTAACACTATTGTCCCAGACATTCTCTCCACCAAACTCTCCCAGCTCACTGTTTCTCCTGCCATGTGTCAGTGGATCACCAGCTTCCTAACAGGTAGGACGCAGCAGGTGCAGTTGGGGAAAATCATGTCCTCCTCACAGTCCATCAGCATTGGTGCCCCTCAGGGTTGTGTGCTCTCTCCACTGCTCTTCTCTCTATACACCAATGACTGCACCTCTAATGACCCGTCTGTTAAACTCCTGAAGTTCGCAGATGACACTACAGTCATTGGACTTATCAGTGATGACAACGAGTCTGCGTACCGACAGGAGGTGGAACGACTGATGTCCTGGTGCAGCCTGAACAAACTGGAGCTGAACACACTGAAGACAGTAGAGATGAGAGTGGACTTCAGGAGACACCCCCCAGAACTGCTGCCCCTCAAAATCTTCAACAGCCCCGTGTCTACGGTAGAGTCCTTCAGGTTCCTGGGAACCACCATCTCACATGACCTGAAGTGGGAGCACAACATCACCTCCATCCTCAAAAAGGCCCAGCAGAGACTGTACTTCCTACGCCAGTTGAGGAAGCTGGACCTGCCTCAGGAGCTGCTGATCCAGTTCTACACTGCAGTCATTGAGTCCATCCTGTGTACATCCATCACAGTCTGGTTTGGAGCAGCCACAAGGCAGGACAGGAACAGGCTGCAGCGAACAGTGAGGACAGCTGAGAAAGTCATTGGGGCTTCACTGCCCTCCATTCAGGACTTGTACCACGCAAGAACCAGGAAACGGGCTGGAAAAATCATCACAGACTCCACACACCCGGGTCACAACATGTTCCAACTTCTCCCGTCTGGCAGACGCTACAGATCTCTGTCCACTAAGACTGTCAGACACAAGAACAGTTTCTTCCCCCAGGCCATCACCATCATCAACAGCTGATCATCAGACATCCATCAGCGTGACCCCCAACCCATTCACAACCCCCATGTGATGTGAATCCTTATGTATTTTGTGTATTATTTGTACGTTTTTTTTTAATGTAAAGTATCTGTATAGTTTTTAGCATTTTTAGAGAGACACTTTCTAGAGAGACACGAACAGCCGGAAACAAATTCCTTGTGTGTGTCAACATACTTGGCCAATAAACCTGATTCTGATTCTGATATTCAAATGGTAAGAGTTTATTTAAAAACAGTTTCTGGCATAGCTAATTTTCCTCATAAGATCTGTACTGAAACGACATGAGAGGTGAATATCGACTGCTGATATCAGAATTTGGTAAAAGGGTTCTGTAATAGCCTACTGGAAAGTTATTTATAAATTTTCTCACCACATTCAAACCTGCCTGAGAACAACAGATCCTGATTTAAAAAAATTATTTCATAAAGTAGAATGGTTCTATTTATGGTAGTGAAGAAATGTCTTGGGGTAGTTTACTATTGACTTTTAAAGACACTACACATTGTGTAGTCTTTTATTAGGTAAATAGTAATATAGTTTTTAGTGTGGTTATTTCTGATTGAATTGATGATTTCATGTAGGTAGATACATACCTGAACACATACAACACACAACTAATTGTTGATCATGATAACATTCAGCACTTTAATGACCAATTCATAACAGTAACTCTGACTTTCCTTCAACACTGAGAAGAAAACAATCAGTTGGATAAAAAGCTACCTATTAAAAAATATGACCTTCTTTTCGAGTCTTACAAAAGAGTGGAATTTCAAACTTGAATTAAGTTTACCCTTGTTATGACATTTGCAAAAGAAATTTAAGATTGATACCAGGCTACTTTGTGTTTTGTGATCCAAACACTAAGACTGCACAACTCTTCTTTCTTTGTAGGCTTAATACACGTTTCATGAAAAGAGATCCAACATAGTACAGTATACAGCCTAGGCTACTGTATTTCATAAATAACATACCATGTCATTTTCTGTCCATATGCCGATTTGTAAAGATCACTCATTTTTTCAACCTTTTTTTAAATGAAATAACTAATAAGAAGTGCTTAATCCATAGAACAAAGCCTAAAAATTAATAAATCAGTAGTCAGTTTCAATAGTTATAAGTTTTCTTGTGTTGTTAGTGTATTTACTGATGGATTGTTCATTTCTGTGCGTTTTTTTAACTGTATTTTCTAAAAGGCTGGTATAGGAAATGGCGCCCCCTTTATTTCCGGAGTGCAATGGCGCTACTTCCATATATGGTATGGCTCGTCCCTCAGGCACGATCCCGCCCCTTACTGCATGCTGCAGCGAGGGGTACTTGCTCCAAACAGCAGCCAGCAGCGGTTCTACCATTGAACGTAGTTAATTCTTGATGTTTCAGACGTGTTTTCTCCAGTAAGTTGATGTAAATACAATATTTTTCGCCATTGTGAAGCGTTAGCTGACTGTTCTGTACCAGTTTATAAACATTAATACTTCATGTTAAATTACTAGTTGTGTTTTAACTGCAGCTAGTTCTGCCATCATGACTGGTTTAAATTGATGTATTTCTGTCTAATTCAGCGTTTAAAAATATTCAGTACAGCTTAAATTTGAAAGTTTATTTTTTTTAAATTATTTTATGGTAATTCCAGTTACTGAAATCTTAACTAGAAAATACTTAGCCTTTTTTTCTGAGAGATTGATGTTGTTTAATTTAGTTCAAATTATAGATACTTCGTCAAAGACTGCAGCATAAATTGTTGAATCAAGATGTTTGAATAAAATTATTTTAACACCATAACCTTCACAAATTGGTATTTACTGCAGGACTGTTAATTTAAATGTGTTTTATATTATTTGTTTAGCGTATGGTAATCATGGGTCAAGTTCAGATTAGACTCTCTTTCAAGACAGAACAAGAAATAAGAATTATTACAAAGAATATATCAGCATCAATAAACTGTAGAACTGTAACAATTTTTAATTAAATTATCACATTCATGTCCATCTTCATCTTTTCAGATTGACTGAGCGATGGGCTAAGAAATGACACCAGGTTGGTGGAACTGGTCAGTCCTCAGAGAGATGGAGCTGGTACGTTAATGGTGAAGTGTTGGAGTTGACTGGTTGATGGGGAGGCTGTCAAAATAAAAATCAAATTAAAGTGATTAGAAATTAGTTTTTCAAATATTAAATGCAAGCCTTGCAACAACTTTGTCTGAAATTTACTGAGGATGCCAAGACTTATGTATGTTAAGCATACCATCCATATGTACATGTGTTGAAGCTGCACTGGGTGGTGTGGCGTTTTCAAATGATAGCCCAAGCTCCTCCATGGCAACAATCAAGGTGTTTGGTGGGGGCTTGCTTGTTGTGGCACAAGATGCTGTTTGTTTTTTCTTCATGTTTTTTGTCTGGCTTTTACTTCCAAGATGCCCAGCATTGCACAAAATTCTTTTTCTTTCATTTAAGATGTGTTTTGCTGCTATTCTGAGTCTCAGCCTGATGAACCTGCTGGTTATTTTTCTTTGTACATCATGACATGAAGGAAGCATGCTTTCTAACACACTTGCTTCTCTCCATAGAGTATCCATGGTGTTGGGGAGCTCCATGAAGGATTGACTGGTCCTTGTTCTGAAAAGCCTTTCAACTTTCTGGACCAGACTGAAGGCTTCATGTGATGGCCGACACAGGACTCCTGGTTTGAATTCCTTCAGTGTCAGTGGCACCATGCTCTCCTTCCAGAGTCTCACCCTTTAACACCTTTCGTACCAAAGTTTACTTTATTCATTCAACTATTCATTCAACCTTTTATTTAGGCAGGTTAATCCCATTGAGCTTTGAGGACTCAATGACAAGAGAGAGAGAGCTGGTTACAACCAAAGGATGATGACAACAGTGACAACAATAGACAGTTATAAAAGAGGCATACAGATTTTTATTTTAATCAAATTAAATAAGGTTGCAAAAACAGCTAGATTATAAGGTGAATGTAGAAAACTAAAACCAGGAACTTTAGAACAATATGTGTGATCACTGGTCAGTGGAAGTTCTGCTGGACTTCTCATTTGGTTCTGGGCGATGAAAACAAATGGTTGGAACCTCCTTCAGTCTCACACGGCCTGACTGTGTCTTTGTGAAGTGCCCTAAAATGTGCCTGTAGAGTGATACTAGTTTATTTCCTTGCACATTTCTTTGACAGTTAAACATTTTGAGCCCTGATTGAACATGTTTTGTGTGCAGATTATATTTACATCATTCAGTTTGTGTTGTTGGGATGATGATGTAATTAATAAACAGTATAAATAGTAGTAAAGTACTTTATTAAAGCTTGTTTTACATTTTACATATTTTATAATAAATTGTTTGGTAATTTATTTTTGCACAATTAACACTTATTTTGTCACCTGTTACAGTAATCACAGTAAAAGCATTACAATATATTTTAACCCTAAAATATCCCGAATCATTTAAAAAAAAGTAATTTATTCGATAAATAAATAAGTAGAGAGCACAACCCCCCCCAAAGTTAGACCTAAAGTTACGCCCCTGCCTACCTGTGTGAATCTGCTTTTTCACACATGAAAATCATCAAGTCCAAAAACAGATCCACAATGACTGATGATCATCTGGAGACCTGCCTGCACCTCGCAACCACCTCATACTGCCCCGCTTATGAGACACTGGCCTCCTCCTCTCAGTGTCAGAAGTCGCACTAAGGTAGAGACACATTTATTTTATACAGCTTGCACCAGATGACACACCATCCTGCTGCACAGAGCAGCTGCCTAGTTTTGATATTTAGGTTTTATTGATGTTTGAAATAGTTGTTGGAGATTTGTAAGTCTGCACCTTTGTAAGTCACTTTTTGTAAATAGTGTAAATGAGGGAGTTTTCAGTTGTTTATTCGTTTCTTTAAAAAATATGGTGTGCTTTTCAAATATTGTGTTCTTTTACTTTGATAAAATACTTTAATTAAATAAAACTAGCAACACATTACGTTCTGTTTTATTTACTTTAAAGAAGTGAGGAGTAGAGAGATGAAAAATTAGGTTTTTTGATACTGAGACTGGACGAGTAGCTCTCGGCAAACCGCCAACTTCAAAAGTAGCCCTTAGTTCAAAAAAGGTTTGGCACCCCTGCCATAGAGCAACTCCGGTTTTAAGGAACTAAAGTCGTCGACGTAGAACCTATTAAGAAAGTTCTCAAGACCCTCAAGTCCGACACTAAGATTCCGTTTCAACCTATCACTTACGCATGGTCTAGCGCCGACACGTTAAATCTAGTTCTGATGATGTTCCTATCTTTAGTAGTGGGCGGAGCAATCGCTTTCCAATTCTTTTGCATCCAATCTCTTGAAGCCCGACTTGGTCGTCATGCGACCCAACTGGATATGTTGAGGCGTCAAAAGCTTAACCCAAGAGACAGACCAACTGGGCAGAACAGCAAGTTGGAATCTGATGACCAGAGTGGTTCGAAGCACTGAAATGTCATTTTCTAGTTGTTTAAAAACTACTTTTGTCGTTGCTAAAGTTTGGTATCGTTTTCTGTACAACCCCAGCCAAAAGAGGTTTTGCATTAATGTTAGTTGAAGACTTAAATGGATTTAACAATGCCAACATGCCGTTCATTTTGTTAAACCTCAATCTTTGAAGTCATTGTAGATTAATGCTACTTTAGGTACTATAATCTACGCTGATCTCACAATATTTCAAGTAGAATAATCGATCGATTCTATTCTAAGATTATCTAATCATTTTTGAGTGAGTCTCGCCATAGACTCCAAAATTTATAGGGAATTCCAAAAAACCTACGTCGTTCATCTAAGAGGACAACAGACACTTAGACCAAACTATATTTTTCTTTTCCTATGATAGATCTAACTTTAATAAGTTATAAATGGAGGAGAAATTTGGAAGAAGAGGCCTTCGTTACAGAAGCCCTCCTGAACCTTCTATAGACGTAGATCCCTATATCTAACTTTTACAGCATGATCCACCCCTTAATTGGTATTTGTAGCTGATCTAAATCGTGATAACTTACACACCAGGTGCACAGAGGTAAGGCTTAATGTAAAATCCCAATCATAAGCCCACCTAATACCACATAAATTCATGACAAATAGAGCCAGAGTGGCACTGACTGGAAACCAACCAGCCAACAACCTTCGATGTACGGACCTGCAACTCCAACGTTGGTCTCCAATCTTAATCCAAGGGTCGCCTCCTCTGCGTCAATAGAGGGATTCCCTCTACATGCTGATAAAAACTATTGTTGCTGATGAAATAAACAACTCTAATCGTTGTGGAATTACCGCTGTGGATTATAAACTTTGTTTTCTAAGGGATTACAGACTCAGTTTTCCAAGGGATTACAGACTCAGTTTTCCAAAGGATTAAAAGTTTTGTCGCAATTGGATTACCTACAAACAGGATGAAATTACCAACGAACATTATGGGATTATAATATTTGATTCTTCCACTTGCTGGATTACATCAAGATCAGAGACATTTGGTGGTATTCTTTCATGTTGGAACTCATCCCCATGGACAGGCAATGACTTACAAAAGGGGGGACTGTAGTGATACAAACCTTCATCTCTCTGAAACACCTTTTCACTGAAACTCTCAGTGAGACACTTTATTTTATTTTTTATTAATTTGAATCAAGACACATATTATTTCAACATAGACTCTCTACAGGTAACCCTCGACCTACGGTGCCCGCGACCTACGGCAACTCAGACCTACGAATGTATCATATTTAATAAAAATATGAAATTAACTTAATTAACATCACAGAAATTAAAAATCAACTTCCGGCTCTTGGCGAAGCAGGTCGCTTCTCTGCTCCTCTCCTGCCTAAAGTTTTCCTCCTCCCTGCTTTTGCTTTTTGTCTCGTCTGCAACTCTTCAGTGCTCACTCAAAGCAATTTGGAACATGGATTTAATCGCGTGGGCTATCTCCTCTATCGATAACATTTTTTCCACGAAGCGCTCCGGACCAGGAGAACCAGCGTGCCCCCTCAACATGCATGCGTCCAGTTACATCATGGATTCTTGGGGAGAGTGGAAAATGATGTGTCTGACCGTTCTTTCGGTCGAGGACGTGGAAGATCTGTATATAATTGGATTTATGGTAGCAGGTGCGCTGCTCTTTGGCTTGTGCGAGGGCTTCTGCTACTGGAAACTAAGGAAGACTTCCATGGCGATCAACGCCCTGTCAAAACTTCCTGCTCAGAACGAGTCTTTGATCCGAGCTGTGACCTCAATGAACCAGCTGTTGTACGAGCTTAATCGCACGATGGGAACGGTCGTGGAGGACCGCAGACCTGCGGTGCGGTTTGGGACTCGTTTACAGCCGAGCGGGCTACACCAGGGAGGAGACGGGGACCTGTAGCTCGGGTTGAATGAAAGCTCACATAATTTGGACGAATTGGACTTCAGACAGCACCTGGACTCAAGGCTAACAGTAAGAGTACACTGTAGCCTGCCCTGAAGAATAAATAAATCAACTAATCTAATCGGGACACCCCAAGTAACCTTGAACAAAGGCTGACTGCAAATCTCTCCTGGAGTCTGAGCTACTGGAAAGAACTGTCGCACCCCCCACCCCCCGAGAGCTCTCTGTGTGCATTCAGATGGAGCTGGCTGAGTCCATCTGCAGACTGTGCTCTATCTGGACGATTGTTCACAGACTTATCTCACTGCTCCGCCACCAAAATGCAACATGTGATTTGTCTTATCTTGTGCTTGAGCTGGTAGAGTTTTTTGACTGTATCATAGAATGTCCTAAGACAAAATGTGATAGATTCTTTTTTGAATACCACTGATTATCCTATTGTAACCTTCCTTTTTTTCCATATCTGATTGTTTTGGCGGCGCAGATTAATTTCTGCTGCGGCTTCCGTGCGCATGTCCCCTCTTAAGGACGGTGCGTGCGCCAATTGCAATGTTTTGTGCCCCGGTGCAACGACGATGCCAATAAAGATATATTCTATTCTATAAAAAATTTTTGTGTGTTTAAACGTTATTAATTTCATGTGTACATCACTTTGTTGCAACTGTGGATGTTTTAAAGGCTTTATAAATAATATTTTTAATAAAAATGATAAGTTTTAATCATAATTGCGCAACTTCCGGTCGTTTCAGGAAATGCCGCGGCAGCCATTTTACTAAGGTTGCGGCTCCTGCGAGCTGGCTGTGTGAGCCAGCTGTGAGGACTGTGTGTCCCAGGATTGCCTCATATGGATAAATTACTAACTGGAATCGCTCTGTGAACTCTGCGGACGTCTCTGGCCCGGAGCAGTGCCGCGATCGCTGCGCCGATCGCTCCCACCATGCCGCGCGACCCCAGCAGCATGGTATGAGCTAAGGCTAACAAGCGCAGCTAATCGGGGAGCTAACATGCTAAAGCGGACCCCACCGGAGACACCGAACCGACGCGCGGCGGCCGGGAGCTCGCTTCGAAGTCCGCCCAGCAGCCTAAGATGTCGGATGGACACCCAGCTAACGTGGAGAAGCAGCTCCGACAGCCTTTTTTGGATGGGCGAGCGCTAACGAGCGCTAATGAGTGCAGGCCTAATGGCGGTGGCTAACAACAGCTAACGTGGGCAGCTTGTTTTGGATGGACGAACACCGCGGAGAAACGGATTTCAGTAAGTTATTAAAGTAAACTCTTTTTCTTGCTTCAAATGTATGGACTTAACTAGCTAACAGTCCTTCCTCTAAACAGTTTGGACCGGGTTGGAGCAGCAGAATGTATGGAGCTCCGACGTGCTCGGACGTGCTAACAGACGAGACAAGCTTGATCAGCTCAAAGTAAGAAATTATATTTTTATTTACAGTACTGTACTGTATTTATTTACTTACACGTGACTGTACAGTAATACTGTAATGCACTAGGTGTGTTAGGTGTGTTAGGATAGTGAGTGTCACAGTTTCAAGCTGTGAATTAATCTCCTTTCTGGAACATTTTATCTTGAAAAATCAACCATAACTTGTCTGTTTGTTTTCAATTTAAATTCTTGTCTACAACAGTTATTAAATCAGAGCCAATCTCGATACAAATGTGTAATGTACTTTTATGATTGTCTCAATAAAAGGTTCATCTTTGGTGGATCAACATAAGTTGACGTCTCTCGTGAAATTACATTTTGTCTAGTCACAGTTAAATAATTTAATCCTGAAAAAGGGAGAACTCGCGAATGAATTTGGGTCAGATCAAATCTGCTCCAACTTCTTTAGGAATATTGTACTGGTCAGCAAACTGACAAGTATTATATCCCTTACATATTGATGACACGTTAAGTGTTTATCGCTTACATTTGGTGGCCCGTACGTCTTTATTTAAAACGTAAGCATCTCTTACATTTGGTGGCTCGTCCGCATCCCTAGACGGTTATTGAATTGTTTTTGTAGTCTTTTGTGACAGTTTGTTGGCATAGTTTTGTCCTTGTTTGTGGACTTGGTAAGATAATTCTGGCTGGTATGTCCGGGAATTGCTTTGTTGCATTGTCTGGTTCTTTTCACGTTAGAATTATTTTTGTTTCAATTTTGAACGCCTGTGTGAAGCTGCTGGTGATGAATTTGTGTATGTGTTTGTGAGACGTTTCATACCGTGTCGCAAAGCTGCATACGTTTTCATTGCGGTGACCTCCGTGTCACCCCAATCCACCACTCTTCATCTTATTACATTGCGGATTGCTGTTGTCTGCTGCTTTCACATTGTTGTGCTGCTCTAGTGCAGTGTTAATTTTGACAGCTATTTTTAATTTAGTTTTAGTCTTAGTCATGTGACTAAAACATCATTTAGTTTTAGTCATTACTTAGTCATCAGAATTTTTTTTGTTTTAGTCTAATTTTAGTTGACAAATCAATGAAAACATTTAGTCGACTAAATCTACAGTCAATTAAGTCGACTAAGTTATACATAGTAAAAACTTTTCATCAATTTCATCAATTCTCTGTAGTTACTAAAACAAAACAATGTTTTAACCATAATATTAATCTTAATATGCAATACATACAACAACAAATAAAACTTTTTTCAAACATCTTTATTTGTCTAACCTTGCTTTTAACAGTAAAACTACAAGCAGTACTTGAATCCCTTGGTTTAGGTTATTTTTCTTGTTTTTAACTGGAATCCTGGCAAAAACCAATGCAGATATGTTCCTGTCTTTGATTTTTTTTTGTACATCTACCTTATAATGTTTTTGCTACTTTTTGCTACTTTTTCTTTTCTTTTGTTTATTGTTTAATGTATTTGTATCATTGATGTTCATCATTCTTTAGTTTGTAGCAGGTCGCTTTCGTAAATGAGCCCTCGAAGCTCAATAAGATTTACCTGACTAAATAAAGGTTGAATGAATGAATAACTGCTATCTTTTTGTCTCTAACATTAACAGAAAACTAGTTATTTTCGCAGTAAAAACACGACATTATTTAATGAAGTAATGTTTGCCTAAATGCTTACCTTTGCATGGAGATCCGGGTGACTCGTCTGCAGATGTCGTTTGAGATTAGTTGTATTTTTACCAGTGTTAATTTTGACAGCTATTTTTAATTTAGTTTTAGTCTTAGTCATGTGACTAAAACATCATTTAGTTTTAGTCATTACTTAGTCATCAGAATTTTTTTTGTTTTAGTCTAATTTTAGTTGACAAATCAATGAAAACATTTAGTCGACGAAAATAATTAGTCAACAAAATTAACACTGCTCCAGTGTACCTTTATACGTGTTTTACAAAGTGGTTTGTTTGTGGTTCGGGAGAACCCACTCAGCTTCGGCATTTGGACCGGACGAGAGATCCGGTTCCGACTGATGAGAATAGTCCGTTGTTTTTAACAGTTAAGAGGTGCTGCCTTCCTCAGGACGGCGCGGGGGCTTGCCTGTATGTGATTTGGCTCGTTTACAGAATTTTCTGTGGTGTATTATACGTTTATTTTGTGAGAAAGTTTCCAGAACTTTAGGGTAAAAGCTAGGTTAGCATTCACGGAGGGGAGGCTGCTTAAAGCGCTGTGATTGGTCCATTTTGTGTTGTGTTCAAATTTGTTGGTTCTTTTAGACTCTGGTCGTCAGGTTTCATCTTGTTCGCACATTTCTGACAGTTTTCTGTTTTGTTTCGTTTCTATGCATGTAATTTCGTCGAAGACTGCTTAACCGTTGTGTTTTGTGGTATTTATAGGTGTTTTAGGGCGTTAAAAAGTCCGTTCGACGCTAAAATCCGACCGACTTTGAGGTCCGTGAACGCGTCGTTTGAACGGCTCGTCACCGTGTGTGACGTAGAGGGACGTGAGGTATAGAAGACTACATTACCCATGAGCGCTTGGGTTAAGAACTACATGTTTTGTCTTCAATGTGATTAGTCGGTTACGCTGTAAGTGGTGACGCAGGCAGGGTGGGACGGCCCACTCCTCGTCTGTTTTCACTTCAGCTACCAGAGTGCACAAGGCTCTAACTCTTTCTGTAAGGTGCTTTTGGTACGTGTTGTTGGGTGCTTTTCGTGAGGTAACGGCTACGGCTGCGCCCACGGGTGACAACAGCGCCTCTATAGCGGTCAGACAGTGAAATTGCAGTTGCTATGATAAAAGCATATCCAACGTTGCACCCCCATCTGCTGGCTACTTTAAAGGACAACACCCACCATGACAGTAACAATTCACCATATTGAACTATTACTGTACTGTAGTAGAATATTTCGTCTATTTTCATTTTTGCATTTGGGCCAGGCGAGGGTTAAAAAAAAACAACCGAGTCCCGAATGAATCCGGAAACCCTGCCGAAGTGTGGAGTGACTTTTGTTTCGTCTTCACCCAGAAGGCAGGGGTGAGTTTCCATGGAGGTTTATGAGAGTGGGAGTTAAAACTGCATATTTCCTGGTGCATTTGTGTGTACAGCTGGACCAGTGCTCTGTTTTAATTTTTATTTATTTTATAGACCTTTTTAATAAGATATAACACCGCTGCGGACTGTTGCTCGCTGCTCTCAAAGCCTCTCAGCCTCTGCCCAGAGGAGCAAGAGCCGCGCGGCTTCTCCTGTCTTCTCCCTGGCTCCCCGTTCCGCTGGTCACCTTTGAAGTTACTTCTGCCGACTCAGGGCTCGGTTCTGTCCCAGCCTTGTTGCGTGGAGCACGGGGGACCACGGGGGAGCACGCGCGCTCAGAGCTCCGCTGCGCGGCTGCCTTTCTGTACTCCCGACCTGTCTGGTCACGGGGAGAGAATAAAAAGCCGATGCGGAAATTAATGAATTTGTCGCGATCAAGCGAATTAAACTAGTATGTCTACGTGGATGCTGCTCAGAATATGACAGACATCAGTGAGCGACCGCTTCGCTTTTTTTTTCCTCTCTTAGAGCAGCGGTCATGGAAGTTGATGAAGGCTTATTATAACTCCGCCTGTAACTCCAAGGCGGAATCTTTAGTGATGTGAATGCCCATATTTGGAGAGGGGCAGATCTTCCCGGAGCTTCTGCTAAAATCTGCTATAAATCATGAAATAACACATTTAGCGTTATTTCTCTACAATATAAATAAACGCTCCTGTATTATTTTTAAATAAACAAATAAATATTAATGGCGATGCAATTTGAAAACATGGTGGGTCATGGACTTTAAAGAATACGGTTTTCATGTATTTCTGTCTACATTTCAGCTTTGCTGTTTATTTTAAATAGTGAACAGTTTGCTGGTGTACGGCAAATAGCATCTTTTCATTTGTTTTCACAAATTTCAGCTTTGCAACCCCTATCTGCTGGTTACTTTAAAAACTACGTTTTTTATGTACAGGTGGTCCCCGACTTATGAGCGAGTTCCGTTACAACGAGTATCTCGTAAGATGAAAAACTCGTAAGTCCGACAACGCACGTGCTATCTCGTAAAACCGGAACAGCGCTCGTAAATAGGAAAAAAGACGCCAAAGTGCCTTAGTGCCAACTGCAGCTGTACTTTTAGTTATTTTCATCACAGAAACAGCATACTGTACTGTACAGTACAAAACAGATAAATAAAAATATAATGTCTTACTTTGAGCTGATCAAGCTTGTCTCGTCTGTTAGCACGTCCGAGCACGTCGGGGCTCCATACATTCTGCTGCTCTAACGTCGTCCAAACTGTTTAGAGGAAGGACTGTTAGCTTGTTAAGTCCACACATTTGAAGTCATAAAAGGAGTTTACTTTAATAAACTTACCGAAAGCCGTTTCTCCGCTGTGTTCGTTCATCCAAAACAAGCTGACCGCGTGAGCCGTTTGTTGTTAGCCACCACGGCCTGCACTCTTTAGCTCCGTGCTAACGAGTCCATCCATCCAAAAAAGGCTGTCGGAGCTGCTTCTCCACGTTAGCTGAATGTCCATCCAACATCTTAGGCTGCTAGGCGGACATCGAGTCGAGCTCCCGGCCGCCGGTTCGGTTTGGTTCTGGTGAGGGTCCGCTTAGCATTCAGCCTAGCCTTAACTTAGCCGATGGGCTAATGTTGTCGCGCGGCACTTTTTAAGAGCGATCGCAGAGGATCGCGGCTGTTGCTCCAGACCAGACACATCCACAAAGTTCACAGACAGTTTCCAGCTCATTTATCCGTATGAGGCAACCTCTGATCGCACGCACGGTCCTAAAAAGCCAGCAGCTCCCACCCAGCATGTCCGCCAGCTCCCGGTCCGGCATGTCGGCTTGGTAGCTCTGCTCGTTGCCCGTCAGGCGGCAGGGCAGTGGGAGCTCCGCTTAGGTCTGCTCGTTATATATCAGGCGGGGGGAATTTGGGAGCGATCGCTAATACAGTACAGAATACACTAAAAATTGAAATAAAACATAAAAATAACAATTATACTTTATTTATAAAGCCATTTAAAATGACCACAGCTGTAACAAAGTGCTGTACACATGAAATTAAGAACATTTAAACAAACAAAAATAAAAATAATAATATTCTTATTAATTATGATAATCTCGTAAGTCCGGGACCTCGTAAGTAAGAGCGCTCGTAAGTCGGGGACCACCTGTAATTCTGTCCACATTTCAACTTTCCTGTTTTAAATAAGAGTACAGTTTGAAATGTTGAACACACAGCATCCTTTAATTTGATTTTCACATAAGATCAAATATTGAAAGCAGAACAGTTACACAGAATTAATGCAGACATGTCTGCATTTTGATAAAAATTAACACTTTTATTGTAATTCTGTGCACACAGGTTTCCATTTTATTTTAAACAAAACGTATAAAATAACAAACGTGAAGCATCTTTTGTCTTGATTTTCACATAAATCACACAAAGATAGCCGAACTTGTTTTGATCTAGTTACAGGTCGACAAATTAATAAAACTCGATGATTTTTATTGGATATAACATCTTGAATGTTTACTGGGCACACAGACACTCCAGTTTATTTTAAATACAAGGATTATTTAAAATAACAAAGCTTTTTTTTTTCTCCTGATAACTGTCAAATGCAGTGGAAACAGTTTCACATCTGTTTGAGGCATGATGAAGCAGCTTCCTGGGAACGTTTTACAGTGAAACTTTGCATTTTAGTCAGATCACTTTTATAAGCATTTGTGTGGATGACTCACTGCAACATTAAAAGTAAGGTTTTATATGCACACTGTAAAATCAAACCATCTTGCTTGATTTTCCACAAAGATGGAAGTTCGAAACGGTGCAACACCTGAATGTGTCCCAAGATGGGTTAGGTGGAGCCAAGGCCCTGCCCCTGGACCTCGCACAGTGAGACATTCTGTCTCAGAGCGTGGTGCCTACTCAGCTGCTGCGAATGTTTTTCAAAAATCAGGTGAACATCCGCTGTCTGACAAGCTCCTCTCTGCTTATTCAGGTGACATAACTGACCCTGGCATAGAGGAAGATGATCAGTTTAAACGTCTTTTCAGTACAAATCTCTGGCCTAAGCTCAACAGATGTGTATGCTTCATGGCTAATTTCAATGAGAGTACCATGGAAGAAGTTAAACAATACGCTGTGAAGGTTTTTGATGTGTTCACGCAACACAAAACACCCTCAGAGGTGTGCTCAGGTCAAAAGGTCAAATCCCACTCGCAGATAATAGAAGAGGTTCCCTCTTCTACAGAGTGCGAGGTTAAACAGGATTTTCATAACAAACAACAGAATGTTGCTGCCAGCTGGAACAGTGACTCAAATCGGTTCAAGGGGAGCTCTTCTCCTCGTGCACCTCAGATTGACAAATCTGAGACGAGCAAAGAAACACAAAAGGTAAGTGTTCGCTCTCTAGGTAAACCAAGATGGTTCAGATCGAACAAAATGGGTTTAGACCTAGGTCTAACAGTGGGTGACCTTTGAAAGAAGTTGATGTATGGGCGCCGATACCCATTGAACAATGGTTGGTCCCAACAGGTACCCCCGAGACGCGACCCTCCCGTCCCTGCCCCTCGAACTGGACAGTTTGAGGCATACAAAGAGTCACACAAGCTCCAGATTAAGGGTATGACGCCTCCGCGCTCGGAAGCAACTGAGGTAGTAAGTTGTTTGTTAGAAGATTTAAGTGTTACAGAGACGGACCGACAGGGAACAATGAGTGGTGTTGTCATTGATAATAACACAAACAACATTGTCCGACCTGTTGAAGCGATGTGCAACACTGTCTTTTACAAAGACTCAGTGCAGACTGTTGACAACAGAAACGTCATCTTTTTGCAGCAAACAAATTGCTGACAGTCAAAAGCATCCTGAAGGTCATGAGGCTGACAGCCAACAAGATGCTGACAGCAACGAATATTACACAGACAGGGGTACACGTATACAGAAACGTGTGAAAAAACCTAAACGGTTTCTGTGAAACCTTATCAAAAGGGGGATGGCTAAGAAAGCTTACCTGCCTATCACACTGGAAGGGGTCCTCGCGCGAGAAGCACTCCTGGATTGTAGTTCAGACGTGTCTATCATGTCAGCCGAACTGTTTGAGGAGCTAAGGACCGCCGCTAACGGTGTTAGCAGGCAAATACCCTTCGGGAAATGTGCTGTTGAACTGTAGGGCCTCGCAGAGACGGGAACATCCCTGACAGCTATAGCCATGGTTCACATGCAGATTGGCAAAATGTCACTATACCACCTGGTATATGTGTCTGAACTGGACGCGTTCCCATTTGTGGTTGGCCAGGATTTTATAAATCGCTTCGACGCGATTATAAATCTTGTTTAATTCATGATCACATTCTGGAGAAAAACTTGGACCTCATGGCCATGGCGTAGTGGTAATGGCAGTCGTCCCCTGATCAGAAGGTTGGAGGTTCGAATTCCGGTTCCCTACACCATGTGTCGTTGTGTCCCTGGGTAAGACACTTTACCCCGAGTTGCTCCCGGTAGGACTGGAAAGGCGCCTTGCATGGCAGTCTGCCGCTACCGGTGTATGAATGCGTGGATGGTTGGTATTGTAAAGCGCTTTGGGGCTCCTCACAGGGGGCTAGAAAGCGCTATATAAATAAGCTCCATTTATCATTTACCTTACAGAAACTTGGCATAAACCGGATGTGTTCAGTTCTCTGAACGAAGCGTGTCCCTCTGGTTACAGTTATCTGCAGAGAGCCCGCAGCACTGGCCGTGGTGGTGGTCTGGCGGTAATTTATCGCAGTAGTTTAAAATTGTCTCATCTGGTTTCTCAGGACTTTTCTTCTTTTGAATGGCTGGCCTTCAGCTTCAAAGCCCCACTTCTGATGAATGTTATATTAATTTATAGGCCTCCCAAACAGCATGCTTCATTTAACTACAAGTCAACCATCTGTTAATCACACCTTCTCTTTTTCTCCATTCTCAGTCAGTGAGGTAAATAAACTGTTAAATGATCTTGATCCTAAAAAATCTGCAGGTCCAGATGAACTTCCACCTTATTTCTTAAGGCTGGCTGCTCATATCATCACAGTCCCTGTGACCCACATCTTTAATCTATCCATAAGCCAAAACACCATTCCGGATGCTTGGAAAACAGCCTTTGTTCTTCCTTTGCTGAAGGGAGGTGACCCCACCTCATTGAACAATTATCGACCGATCTCTAAACTCTGCATCTTAGCCAAGGTTCTAGAAAAACTGATAAACTCTCATCAATCTGGTTTCAGGAAAAAACACAGCACAACAACTGCTTCTCTGAAGGTTCTGAATGATGTTGTTGAAGCATTGGATGCTAAGGACTATTGTGCTGCACTTTTCTTAGACCTGTCTAAAGCTTTTGACACTGTGGATCATAACATCCTGTGTCATAAGCTCTCAGAAATCGGTTTCTCTGATCACACCATCGGTTGGTTTTCTAACTATCTTTCCAATCGGAGGCAATATGTTCAACATAACGGTGCTTCTTCCAGCTATTTAACAGTTAAAAATGGTGTACCACTCGAGTTCAAGTTGAGTACCACCTCTTCATCACAAGATGTAGCGGTAGGTCTTGGGTGCTGTAGGGCTCTGCAGGACTTGACAGACATGAACTGATACTCCCACCTGCTGGACTATGACTCCTCATGGATCCTTAATAATCTGTGACCTGTTAAATAATTCTGTGACCTCAATACTATATTAATTTGATTTTCTTAAGCGGCAATGATATTTCCCTCCCTTGGTGACCTTTTATTTTCTTTTCTCTTTTTGTTGTCGTTGTTGTGGTTGTTATGGTTTAACTTTGTATAAAAACTATTAAAAAAAAAAATGGATGGAAATAGTTTTTTTTGGTCTAAATTCGGACAATTTAGTTTAACTTGTCTCCTAGTTTGTCACTTTGTGAAGTTTTATTTGGGACGAGACAAATCTGTCAAATCCACCACCGGTTGAACAGAATTTTCTACTGTGTAATACAACTGTCAAATCTGCATGACTCGTTTATTTTAATACGTTTTTAAATAAAAAATATATCATCCTGCAAAAAAAAATTATAATAAAACTATCTTTCCAATCGGAGGCAATGTGTTCAACATAACGGTACTTCTTCCAGCTATTTAACAGTTAAAAATGGTGTACCACAAGGCTCAGTTTTAGGACCCACTCTCTTTACAATCTACATAGCTAATGTAGGTCACTGCATCCCTGATGCATCCTTACATTTCTATGCTGATGATACAGTTGTTTACTGCCGAGCTAAAACAGTTGCTAAGGCTTTCCAGTTACTGCAATCCGCTTTTGACATCATCCAGTCAGATTTGTTCCGTCTCAAACTTGTCCTAAATGCTGATAAAACAAAAGGGATGTTTTTTTCAAATAGGAAGGCGGTTCCAGCAGATCCTCCTCTGATTTTATCTTCAAATCAGAGTCAGAGTCAGAGTCAGAGAGAATTTATTGTCATTTGCACCGCATGTAGTACATGTGTTGAAAACGAGATTATGTACACAGGGTCCCAGTTACATCCAACAACAAATGTACATCTTACATCCAAATTACAGTTACATCCAACAACAAATGCAAGAGAAAAACAATAACATCTAGGATTAACTAAGAGAGACATCAGCTAGTAATACACTAAGCCCTAATGTAGTAGAAAAACATCATTATAAACAGCAGCACGAACATGAGCAGATGGTCACAGATGAACGCAGATAGTCACAGATGAACGCAGCAACAAGAAACAGATCAGTATCAGCATGATGTGACATTTTGCAGTGTTTATTCTTATTATTTATTTATTCATGAGTCTGACAGCCTCAGGGTAGAAGCTGTTCCTCAGTCTAGTGGTTCTACATTTGATGCTCCTCAACCTCCGTCCCGAGGGGAGTGGTGCAAAGAGTGAGTGTGCTGGGTGAGTGAGGTCTTTCATGATGCAGGTGGCTCTTTTTCTGCATCTGGAGGTGTAGATGTCTGTGATGGTGGGGAGACTGACTCCCACAGACTTCTGTGCAGCCTTCACCACTCTTTGTAGAGCTTTCCTCTCTGCAACTGTGCAGCCTCCATGCCACACGTTGATGCTGGAGCACAGGACGCTCTCCACTGCACACCTGTAGAACGAGGTGAGGACTGAGCTTCTCAGACCGGCTCGTCTCAGCCGTCTGAGGAAGTAGAGTCTCTGATGACCTTTCTTGATCAGGCTGGTGGTGTTATTGCTCCAGCTGAGGTTATCATTCAAGTGTACACCCAGGTACTTGTAACTGGAGACCACCTCCACCGCAGATCCACCTATATACAGTGGGGTGTGGGTGTGTTTGTTCCTTCTGAAGTCCACAATCATCTCCTTCGTCTTCTTCACATTCATGTGAAGGTTGTTCTCTTTGCACCAGCTCTCCAGATGTTCCACCTCCTGTCTGTAGCTGGATTCATCATTATCTGTGATGCATCCCACCACAGCTGTATCATCTGCAAACTTAACAATATGACAGCCTGGAAGTGTGGCTGTACAATCATATGTGAGCAGAGTGAACAGAAGAGGGCTCAGCACACATCCTTGAGGAGAGCCAGTGCTGAGGGTGATGGTGGAAGAGGAGAAGTTGTGGATCTTCACGGACTGTGGTCTGTTTGTTAAGAAGTCTAAGACCCAGTTACAAATAGAGGGGCTTAGTCCAAGTGTGGATAGTTTGTCTATCAGAGTTTGGGGGATCATGGTGTTGAAGGCAGATGTGAAGTCCACAAAGAGCAGACGCACGTATGAGTCCTTCTGATCCAGGTGGGTGAGAGCAGTGTGGACCACAGAGGAGATGGCGTCC
>JBBPBX010046361.1:11092-26622 GCA_038048925.1 Garcialebias charrua | reverse complement strand
AGCACGGCTCTCCTCAAGGATGTGTGTTGAGCCCTCTCCTGTTCACTCTGCTCACATATGATTGTGCAGATACCCATCCAGGTTGTCATAAAGTTTGCAGCTGATACAGCTGTGGTGGGATGCATCACAAACTATGATGAGTCCAGCTACAAGCAGGAGGTGGAACACCTGGAGAGCTGGTGCAAAGCCTGATCAAGAAAGTTCATCAGAGACTCTACTTCCTCAGGCGGCTGAGACGAGCTGGTCTGAGAAGCTCAGTCCTCACCTCCTTCTACAGGTGTGCAGTGGAGAGCATCCTGTGCTCCAGCATCAACGTGTGGCATAGAGGCTGCACAGCTGCAGAAAGAAAAGCTTTACAGAGAGTGGTGAAGGCTGCACAGAAGATGTTGGAGTCAGTCTCCCCACCATCACAGACATTTACACCTCCAGATGCAGGAAGAGAGCCACCTACATCACGAAGGACCACACATCACCCAGCACACACACTTTTTGCCCCACTCCCCTCAGGAAGGATGTTGAGGAGCATTAAGTGTAGAACCACTAGACTGAGGAACAGCTTCTACCCTGAGGCTGTTAGACTCATGAATATCTAACCAGAATGGTCACTGTGAAATATCACATCATATTGCTGCTGATCTGTTTCATGTTGCTGCTGATCTGTTTCATGTTGCTGCTGATCTGTTTCATGTTGCTGCTGATCTGTTTCATGTTGCTGCTGATCTGTTTCATGTTGCTGCTGATCTGTTTCATGTTGCTGATCTGTTCATGTTGCTGCTGATCTGTTACATGTTGCTGCATCTGTTCATGTTGCTGCTGATCTGTTTCATGTTGCTGCTAATCTGTTCATGTTGCTGCTGATCTGTTTCATGTTGCTGATCTGTTCATGTTGCTGCTGATCTGTTACATGTTGCTGATCTGTTCATGTTGCTGCTGATCTGTTTCATGTTGCTGATCTGTTCATGTTGCTGCTGATCTGTTTCATGTTGCTGCTGATCTGTTTCATGTTGCTGCTGATCTGTTTCATGTTGCTGCTGATCTGTTTCATGTTGCTGATCTGTTTCATGTTGCTGCTGATCTGTTTCATGTTGCTGCTGATCTGTTTCATGTTGCTGCTGATCTGTTTCATGTTGCTGCTGATCTGTTTCATGTTGCTGCTGATCTGTTTCATGTTGCTGCTGATCTGTTTCATGTTGCTGCTGATCTGTTTCATGTTGCTGCTGATCTGTTTCATGTTGCTGCTGATCTGTTTCATGTTGCTGCTGATCTGTTTCATGTTGCTGCTGATCTGTTTCATGTTGCTGCTGATCTGTTTCATGTTGCTGCTGATCTGTTTCATGTTGCTGCTGATCTGTTTCATGTTGCTGCTGATCTGTTTCATGTTGCTGCTGATCTGTTTCATGTTGCTGCTGATCTGTTTCATGTTGCTGCTGATCTGTTTCATGTTGCTGCTGATCTGTTTCATGTTGCTGCTGATCTGTTTCATGTTGCTGCTGATCTGTTTCATGTTGCTGCTGATCTGTTTCATGTTGCTGCTGATCTGTTTCATGTTGCTGCTGATCTGTTTCATGTTGCTGCTGATCTGTTTCATGTTGCTGCTGATCTGTTTCATGTTGCTGCTGATCTGTTTCATGTTGCTGCTGATCTGTTTCATGTTGCTGTGCTGATCTGTTTCATGTTGCTGCTGATCTGTTTCATGTTGCTGCTGATCTGTTTCATGTTGCTGCTGATCTGTTTCATGTTGCTGCTGATCTGTTTCATGTTGCATGCTGATCTGTTTCATGTTGCTGCTGATCTGTTTCATGTTGCTGCTGATCTGTTTCATGTTGCTACTGATCTGTTTCATGTTGCTACTGATCTGTTTCATGTTGCTGCTGATCTGTTCATGTTACTGATCTGTTTCATGTTGCTGCTGATCTGTTCATGTTGCTACTGATCTGTTTCATGTTGCTACTGATCTGTTCATGTTGCTGATCTGTTTTGTTTTGCTACTGATCTGTTTCATGTTGCTACTGATCTGTTTCATGTTGCTGTTGATCTGTTCATGTTACTGATCTGTTTCATGTTGCTACTGATCTGTTCATTTTGCTGATCTGTTTTGTGTTACTGTGTTCATCTGCTCATGCAAACTCATGTTCGTGCTACTGGTTGGAGTATAATGTTATGGTAAATGGAGCTTATTTATATAGCGCTTTCCAGCCCCCTTTGAGGAGCCCCAAAGCGCTTTACAATACCAACCATCCACCCATTCATCCACACATTCATACACCGGTAGCAGCGACTGCCATGCAAGGCGCCTTCCAGTCCTACTGGGAGCAACTCGGGGTTAAGTGTCTTGCCCAGGGACACGACGACACATGGTGTGCGGAACCGGGATTCAAACCTCCAACCTTCCGATCGAGGGACGACTGCCATTACCACTACGCCACGGCCGCCCTTATTCTATGATATTAGTGCTTAGTGTATTTTTAGTTGGTGTTTTTCTTAGTTCACATCTTTGATTTGATTTGATTTGATGTTTATTCATTCATTTTAAAAGAACAATACAAGACAGTTTCATCAGATACAAGAATACAAGTAGGATAAAATGAAGGGAGCAGAAAGAAGATGAAGTCGTATTATATCTGCCCACATCTTAGATGTTATAATAATAATAATAATAATGAATTCAATTTATAACGCACTTTTCATTAATGAAAATCTCAAAGTGCTACAAGGAGCAACAGAATTAAATGACAATAAAACAAATAATAAAACAATTAAAATCAATAACAATATCATTATTACTGTTTTTCTCTCACATTTTATTGTTGGATGTAACTGGGACGCAGTGTTTATAATCTCGTTTCATCACATGTACTACATGTGGTGTGAATGACAATAAAGATTCTGACTCTGACTCTCTGACTTTTGTTATATGCAGCCAGGACAGGTAATGCTAAATGCTGGTGATGGGTGATGGGCTTACTTGAATGTTGACATTCTTTGGGGGGTGGGGTAATCACCATAACAACAGAAGGAGCTTCACTCAGTGAAGCTCTTGTTGCCAAACCCAAGCTCCTGTTAGTGAAGTCCCTCCCCCAGAGGGACTTCAAGTCCCTCTGGGCTCCATTTAGAGAGCAAATCCTGACCAATCAAAGCCCCTCTTGCTTAACTTGGGAAGTAGCACGTGATCAGGTCCAAACCAATCAACGCCACTCTTGCTTTGCCGCGCTTCATTCAAATATAGCAGGCTGCACTGTGTTGTGAAATAGAAATATATTTGTCTTCGTGTTTTACATTTATTTTGAAGGAGTCTTTACACGGCGTTCAAAATTAGTTTCTCTTATAGAATGGTAAGGGTTTCCTGAGAGGAGACAGAATGTGAGCATGTACTCATGTGAGGTCCTGGTACTGAAGGAATGCTTGAAGTTGGATCTGTCCTGGTGAGGCTGGGGGATGATAATATAGCTGGTGCCTCTTTGTCCTGTCAGTTTTACGACTTTGTAGAATATATGACTTGGGAGAAGTCCACTGAAAGCCACTCTCTGGCTCTGCATGTTTGTTCAGTTAGAAAGTAACAAGAACAGCTCTAAATATGTGAGTAGGGTATGATCTTTAATGTAATTTAATGTCCAGTTACACTAATTGGTCATTTAGTGGTCTACGAAAGTGTGTGTGTTTATAAGTACATTTATTTTAGTCATCGATGTGTCTCGATGCCCATCCCCCAGGGGCTTGGGGAGAGCACCCGAGCAAGCTGGGGGAGGCAGTGGTATTTCCTGTCTTCTGGCAATAAAGGGGGGACAACAGTCTCTGAAACAAAACCCCCACAGAAGGGTATAAAAAGTTTCGATCCTCCAACAGCAGGGCAGAAGTGAGCGCACGGATCAGGTTGTATGTTCTCCCTGTCCCCCTCTCTCCCCCCTGCTCCCTTCTTCTCTCTCTCTCTCTCTCTCTCTCTCTCTCTCTCTCTTTTTCTCTCACTGTCCACGTTTTTAAAACAAATGTAATGGATGTTAGGATAGAACAAATGTATTCTGTGACTTTTAACTTATGATTAATTAAACTGGTTTGGAACTTTAAGTGAGCGTCTGTCGAGTGTATCTCTCCTTTCTGTTCCAAAGTGAACCAAAAAACGAATTCTGGGGCGGATAAGAAAAGCCAACAAAAATGGAGGTTCCTACCGAGATTGGTTGCACGCGTGGACAGGAAAGGATGAGCCGGAGTCCAGAGCACTGATCAGTGACCGGTCTACACAACCATGAGGTAAGCAGATTACCTGTTTCAACAAAAATCTGAAATTGGACATTAATAGGCAAATTTTAGCTCAGTGTATTGGACTCATTAAGATAAGGATATAAGACAAGTATACGTATACGTGAAGTAAATAATAATACCCAAGTCCCAGGTAAAAACACGCAATGGTCGAGCCACCCAAATGCCGACGGGCGTTTGGAACAGAGGGGTCGGGGTTTTAGAATAAATAAATAATTTATTCGCCGCTGACCCTGTAACTCTGAGACCAAGTTTAACTGTAAACTTACTAGGTGGTGTCTAGTTTAAAACAGTGACAATTTAGACTTACTTATAATTCGAGATTGAATAAGTAAGGGCGGGACTGGGGTGAGGAATTGAGGAAAACGCGCTGACTTTCGCTGATAAAATAATCCGAGAGTTCCACCTGGACCAGTTAAAAATAGAATAAAATTAGTCACAGAATACTAAATCCTTTTTTATGTTCTAAAATAATGGTTTCCTGCCATGTCACGTCAGCTTGCCTGCCTCACCTGGGTGGCTTGTCTCTGCTCTCCAAACTGCGCGTGGCTCTCTTTGTCTTTCTCTCTCTGCAGCGCTGTGCTGCTCTGGACCAGTGGCGGAGCTAGACTTTTATTGCTGGGGGGACCGAGAGGGGGCCAAAGCTATAAGTGGTCCACTTACTACGGCACAGTGGGAAAAATGGTTTTATCCCAATTTTTTTGGGGGGGGATTTGTAGACGCTATGAAATTTTGAAACAACATATTTTTTCCTTTAAAATGATACAGGCTCTCAGTTTAAACTTTTGATCTGTGATCTAAATATTTTTAAGTTTAGAAACCAAGTGGTTTTCTAAACAGCTTTAGTGTTTGACTTTGTCCACACTCATAAAATACACAATGAAGTACCCAAAAAAAAAAAATATAATAAAATATATAAATATATATATATATATATACCGGTAAACTTAAATGGTACATATCGCCCCTTGCTGCTTTACAATTCTGGTTGGTGGTGTGCCTCGTGATTTTTTCAGTGAAAACACTGTGCCTTGGCTCCAAAAAGGTTGAAAAACACTGGTATAATGAAAATAAACAGTTTAAGTTAATTAGAATGATTTTAAAAAAAATAGCTAAACAAGAGCATGGTTTTGCTAAATTAGGCTGAAAAGTTGGATTAAAAATGTAGAATTAGCTGAAAAAGCTGAAACAGGCTATATACAGAAATTATTAAGTAAAATACCTTGATATCACAATATTTTTTGCCTCAATAAAACCACGGTCCTACTTGTTATTTATTTAATTGTTCCCATACATATCTTTAAAAAATAGGAATTAAAACTGCATATTTTTTGGTGCATTTGTGTGTACAACTGGACCAGTGCTCTGTTTTTATTTATTTTATTTTTTTATAGACGTTTTAATAAGATATAACACCCTGCGGACTGTTGCTCGCTGAGTCTCTCAGCTTCTGCGCAGAGAGGAGCAAGAGCCGCGCGGCTTCTCTCGTCTTCTCCCTGGCTCCCCGTTCTGCGGTTACCTTTGGAGTTCTGTTCGTTGACTCAGGGCTCGGTTCTGTCCAGAGAGCACGGGCACGCGCGCTCAGAGCTCCGATGCGTGCTCAGAGCTACCTTTCTGAACTCCCGACCCACGGGGAGAGAAAAAGAGAGGGGCAGATCCTCCCGGAGCTTTTGCTAAAAATCTGCTATAAATCATGAAATCATGAAATATCACATTTAGTGTTATTTCTCAACAATATAAATAAACGCTCCTGTATTATTTTTAAATAAACAAATAAATAATGGCGAGGCAATTTGAAAACATGGTGAGTCATGGACTTTAAAGAATTCAAAAATGGAAGGAGGAAAATAATGATTACTGTATTTTTAGCCTGTATGACATATTTATGGATTGCTTTTCTTCTTAAACTTGTCACAACAAGCTATCTGAAGATTAAATATGAAACAAACATTGAGGCGCTGAAGTTAGAACAGTTTTATTTAGATACAGCAGTTAATAGAGTAATAAACGAATTCTCCACCTCTTCAGGAGTTGGTGCTAGGTTCCTGAAACACAAAAATAAGCATTACATTAAAACGGTTTACACTTCTCCATTTTAACAGGACGAGATCATTTTAACAGGACAAGATCATTTTCTACAGCGTGAATGTGGGTGAAATGAAAAAATAGAACTTCAGCTCAGCTCTGAACGAGGGTCTGGTTTTAACCAGGCTAGAAGGCCTCAGGATTGGTAACAGTTTTTTGAATAAACAAATAAAATATTTGCGGATAGTTCGAGATAAATTAAATAGGGCCGAATGAACCGTCACAATTTGAAGGATTGATCAAAAGGGATTATGACATTCTATCTCAATAATTTTGGGTTATAACACTTAGACAAACGGGAAAGTTGGAAAATTGCAGTGAACCTCCCGTTAGCATAGCATATGCCTAACAGTGGACATTTTATAACTTTGTAACGGTAGACAGCTCACATCGGATTCGCTAACAAAGCGTACAGTGGCGCGTCGTGTAGATAAACAATATCGACTTTAAATAATCCAAATTTAGTTTTGTAGACGAATTTAGCAGCTAACAGCAAAGGTGGGCGAATGAACGCTAGGGAGCGCTAAATCGCTATTCCGCTTACAGTGGACCTAAACTTTTTGTCAGCGTTTTTGTGAATTGACTAACTTTTATAATTCATAAGCGGATTTCTGCTATTTTTATTTAAAATGCAGTACCGCTAATAACTAATTATCTATCAGTAAAAACCAATAAACTTATTTACAAGCTCATAATGCTGCTTGTTTTACCTTTTTCCCCACCGTAAACAGCAGAGAGGAGGAAGGGTTGGAGGGGGGAGGGAGGGTTGGAGGGGGGAGGGAGCAGAGGGGGGGATCTACCATGTAGGTAAATGCCTGGGGATCCCATCAGCATGAGGCCCCGGCCCCGCCGCGCCCCGGCCAGTCACCTAATTCCTAACATTGATCCTGCTTGTTAATCTACATTTAACATAAAAATAATTATAGTTACGATGAAAACAATCATTAAATAAGCAATTTAAAAAACGGTTGATTTCATTATCCCCCTACTAAAAATGGACTATTCCATCTCGACAGCTTCCGGGTTAGAGGTGAACTCAGAGGCTAATTCCGTGGCTAGCTGTTTGTGCTGGGTACTTGGACAAATCCTTAGAAAACCCAGCTGTTTCAAGCCAAATTAACGCGGCCGGAGGATTCTATTTTGTGTTCTGTGTATACCACGCGACGGTGAGTCGTTATTTTCATGTATTTTTATTACTTTTCATTAAATCTGTTGAGTACCTATAGACGCTAACTGTGTCTGCCGGTTGGTTGTGGGTTACTAATGGAAATCCTTAGAAAACCCAGCTGTTTCAAGCCAAATTAACGTGGCCGAAGGATTTTATTGTGCGTTTTGTGTCGACCATTCGACGGCGAGTCGTTAGTTTTATGTATTTGGGTTACTTTCATCATGTATAAATGCCGTGGCGACACACCCGTGTATTTGAGATTTAAACGTGGTGTTGACCGATGCTGCCTTTTTGGGTGAGCAGGTACTCATCGATCTGTTCACCAAATATAACACACCCATCCCCTCCAGTGCAGCAGTTGAACGCCTGTTCTCGATGGGAAAGGACATTTTGAGGGCCAAGAGAGCCAGCTTGTCTGACACCAATTTTGAAGTGTTGATTTTTATGAGAGGCAACCAGCATCACATGGAGGAGATGAGCACAGAAGAACAGTCAGAGTAGCCTGAAGTTGAGGAAGGGCAGGGAATAAAACTGTTACACTAAGTGACTAAAAACATTTTTTTTTCTATTTCTCATGTTTTATAATCAAAAAAGGCGTTCAATACAAGATCAACTGGACTTTATTTGTTGCAGAAAACGTTTCACCCTTTATCCAAAAGGCTTTTTCAATCCAGAATGGCAGCTGTGAGACTGAGAAGAAGTTTTATACTAATAAAACGCATAAAACTTCAGTCTCACAGCTGCCATTCTGAACGTTTTCTGCAACAAATAAAGTCCAGTTGATCTTGTATTGAACGCCTTTTTTGATTTTATCATGTCCTGGACGACTGAGAATTTTCACCAGCTTATGTTTTATAGGCATTTTGTTGTGTATATACTTTTTATATTTTTATATATTTGTTTAATCACATTGTGTTTATTTACTCATGGCCACCACAATTTTTGAGTAGATGTGTTTTTTCAGTAATACAGTAAAATAGTGTCTGGAAATGTTTTTTTATTTCTTCTTTATTTCTTTCCAAAGAAAATCAAGGTTTTCATGCATGCACATGACATGTGCACAGAAATTAACAAGCACAAATTCACAGCTTTTTCATTTTGTGGCTTAAAAATAAATCATTAAATAATAAACAATAAACTTTATTTGTATAGCACCTTCCTACAATGCCTTGCATTGACCAAGGTGCTTAACAGGACAGAAAATATAAAAACCGGTACAATAAATCGGTGAATGAATGGAAACAAATAAAAATGCTACATACTATACCAAATTTATAAAAGTTACACACTGAAAGCTTTTTTGAACATCATAAATGATTGGAGTCAGAGGCAGAAATTATTTAAAAAATAAAATAAAAATATGTCAGCTTGAGCTTCCTTCCAAACCAATGAGTTCAAAATTAAATAAAAAAATAAGAGGTTGGTTGAATGAATGAAGATAAATTATTTAAAGCTCTTATCTTATGCTGATAAAGACAGACATCTAGTGGTCAAATGGAGCAACACAGTATGTGAAGTTTTGGTTCCTCCTTGCATTGCTTTCGTCATCTGTATACCCATAATGCATTGCAGGGCACTTCAGTTTTCCAGAAAACAGTTAAAAATAAGTTTATCGATGCATTTTTAATGAAAAATCTACAATAAACAAACAAAAAAAGGACAAAGAAGCAGTCGAAAAGCATTCCACACATTAAACAACTTTTAAAATTTTGGACCCTGAGTGAAAGTTGTATTTTAATAGATGACACCCGGAGCGAATCGCTGTTAAAAGGTAGGGTAAGGTGAGGTGTATATTAGTTTATACGCCTGTAGTTGGCAGTGTGGTGCAGATATTGCATAACGCTGCCGGCTACAAATTGTTGAATATAAATAGCGGATTAGATTAGCTTCCCCTAATTTTGATAAGGCCTTTGTGCATTTGAAATTGTGGACCTAAAAAAATTAATAAGCGTTTTAGAAATTGTGGAACTAATTTTTTAATTAGCGGTGCCCACCTTTGGCTAACAGCAAAGCTAACGAGCCACTAGGTCCGACTGGTTCACGAGACGTAGTCTTATAATTTGTGTAAAGGACGTGAGGAGGGAGAACCGAACCCATCATACTTACATTCTCCAATATAAGAAGCAGAGAAAGTGGATTACCAATCTGGAAGACGTATTTTTGTGAATAGCTCCAATGAATGTACACGTCTTGTGAGCATCGACCGGGCAGGGTTGCCAGATCTCTAGACCGAAAGAAGCGATCAGCTCCTTCAAAACAAGCACAACTAAGCGACTCAATGTCCACAAGAAGCGAAAATAAAAACCCGCCACAAGCGGATGATCAAATTTGAAAGCGACTCCAGGGAAAAACAAGCCCAATGCCGCTTGAAATACGCGGATTTGGCAACTATGGGGACGCAAAAGACAGTCGTTTCCTGTACAGCCTGAGCAGGGTTGCCAGGTGAGAAATGTAGGATTATCGTACACCCATCATAAACAAAATAAGTCACTCTATTGTTGAATACTGTAGCGTCTAACAGGCACTCACAGCTTTGTGGCGTCAGTACTGGGGGGAACCATAGACATTAATACGCATTATTGTCTGGGGGCAACTAAAGAGCTCTACAGAAAGTTTTGAGCCTGAGTATAATGGAGACCCCTGATGGACGAAAAAAGGTACTGCAGACAGGAGCATAATAATTTCTAGAAAAGCCAAAAACAAGTCGGAGTCACTTTTATTTTTTAATTTAGTCATCCAGTTGGGTTATTCGTTCTGAAACATTTAATAAAAGTAAAGGGATGCAGGTACAGAGTTTAATAACTGTTTGGAGTCAGATGAATAAAAGAAGAGGACAGATTGGGGTTTGAAGAAAAATAAATAATAATAATAATAGTAATGAATTCAATTTATAACGCACTTTTTATTAATGGAAATCTCAAAGTGCTAAGGAGGGAGTAGCCCTCACAGACAGGTCTTAAATGAATACATATTTAATTTTAATCTATTGGGGACATAAATTGAATCTCAATTTATAATAAGTGGAGAGTTGGACTTTAAAAATCGACTAAGGGGTGGCAAAGACCCGCCAGGGGGTTTTAGTCGGCCCGCAGATGAATCTGAATTATAAAAAAAAATAAAGAAAAAAAATAATAAACGCTATTTTCTTAAAAATCTGCAGTAATAAAACAGCTACGCTCGAAGCTCAATTTATGGGTTCACAGTTGCTTCCTAGATGTGGAAAATGGATTTAAAATTCATTCATTTCTAAATTTTGATGCACTTTTAACATGCAGGAAAGGGTTTTAACAGAACTGTTTTTTTGTATGTCCAGAAGCCCAGATTTAGCTTTTTTAGATTTCTCTACATGGATTATTGAGCATGCATCAGGGTATTTAACAAAACAGTTTGTTGAATAAATGTTTTAAAACGTGCAATCACTGATCAGTTTTTTAATATGTAATGCACTTAAATGTTAAACTGAGTAAAAGTGTAAAAGGACAATTAATTTAATGTTGATACTTTTATAATTTATTTATTCTTTGCACTAATACAAAGAAAAAAAATGGACTTTTGGAATGAGTATTCTGGTCTGACCCCCTTGAGATCAGATTAAGCTGTATGTGGCCCCCAGATCAAAATGAGTTTGACACCCCTGGACTAACAGTTATATACCTGGAACAACAGGCCAAAATGAAAGAGCCCACATTTTACTTTGAATAAATGAGCCACTGAGCTTAATAATTTCAAATTGACAATTTAGGAGGGCATGAAAATATACACGATACATAAATAAATCCGACAAGAAGGCAGATCTTAGAAGGCTCAAGGAATTTGCTAATTATCATAGACTGTATACTAGCAAGGGGGTCTTAGAAGACCGTACATTGTACGTTCTGAAATAAAAGTAGGCTACAGTATTTTTTGATTTCAGGGTTAAATTGATTATTTCACTTTTAGGTAAACTAATGTTTTGGATCTGTTGTGCAGATCAGATTAGAAGATGCCTCCGTCGAAGGATCCATAATAAAGATTGTTAACAGAAAATTAATTTGATCCTGGTCTGTTAATGATTTTTTAATTTTTTAATTTTTTAAATAGCCTCATTGAACAGTGTTGATGGAACGGCAAGAGCGAGTCTTATAAATCCCACCTCATCTTTACAGAACACATAATGGTAAATATGCATTAAGATAGGCCTCTGTCAAAACACATGCAGCATCTGACTTTTGAATCTCAGCTACTGTGGTTATTGATCAGATCGGATCAGATTTAATATGAAGGTGTGTCCAGAAACTGACTCACTGTGACTTCACTGGGAAGAACAAACTCATATGCAACCTTGCTCAAGAACTTTGAGGGGCATACGCAAGGAACGACTGAAAACAACAAAGGCACCGAAAGAACAAAAGACTGTCCACAAAAACTTTCAGCCGAGCAGAGGCAAAGACTTTCTCAAAGAACTGTCAAAACATGGTCATCAGACACAAATGGCCAGGATATACGGTCCGGATTTGGGGGGTCCGGACGAGAATCAGAACCCAGTGAACGTCTCACTGGGGGCTGGAACAAGAGAAAGCTGAACACGGTCTCCAAACAGACAAGAGAACAAATGGTCCTGAAGTCACTCACACCAGCAAAGGCCGCACCCCATATCGATCTGTGAGGATCTGTCGTTGATCTTAGTAGCCGGGATCAAAACTACAGTTGCTATGATAAATTTTTAATGAAACACATAGGCGACATTTAGGGCCTGCTAGCGCGGGCCTCATGATTCTCAGTTATACTGTGCTCAGGTGGATCTGACGACTTGCTTTTTCTGGTTCCTGTAACTCTGTGGTGAAGCTTAAGAAATGCAAGGGAAATGATCCCAGACCCTAAAACGAGTTAACTTTTATATTTCTGTTTTTGCAGTTATCCTTGGCGGAGTGCATGTTGGGATTCTGATGTGTCACAAGGGGTACATTTTGGTAAATGATTATAATTTTAAAGAAAATGAGATGATATCGTAGATTATAGTTAGCTATATGGTTGTGAAAACCAAATTAGAGGTGGCAATAGGCTGGGTTTTAGGAAACATTTTTCTGGGATCCTGACATTAGTGTTCAGGTTAAAGGATGGTAAATTTAGACACAATTTCCAATTTAACAACCAAACAACTTTGGCATAATTGAAACAAGGTAGGGTTTTGTTTCAAAAGGGGGTTAAGGGGCTGACAGATGTTTCTAAAAATAGAAAGGTTGAAATTGGTCCCTAGAAATAACTAATTAGAAATAACTAGATTGTAAATGTTTCCTAGAAACAACTAGGCCGAAAAATGTTCCTAGAAATAACTAATTAAATAAAAGATGGTAAATACATTTTAGTATACAAAGAATAATAAGGATAACTGATAAATTGGCGTTATAAACAAAGTTCACTTGCGTTGATATTGAGGCGGCATCGGTCTTGAACGTTTTATTTTCTTTAATCATGTCATGGGGGAAGGAGTATTGATGCAAGCATATTTCGAATGAGCAATTAATAACACTGTTTTTTTTCCCCTCTGTGAAATGTGTGTGAAGCAGGATGGGGGACCCCCCTTGGAAATGATTCCTGCCTGCAGGCTCAAACCACTCAAACCTGAAGTGGACCTGATCAGAGGATGTTTAGAAATATGATGGTTCTGTAGATTTATAGCAATTGACTTGACTAGACGACATGTGACTTATTGACTCAGGAAAAAGGTGTATAGAACCACAGGTGTACAATATTTTGTGAATTATGCTCTGCCGCCGCTCGCTATGTGATTTTTTAATTATGCTCTGCCGCCGTTTGTGATGTTATTGTTATGTGTGTAATTTCTGCTATAAGCTGAGTGAAAAGGTACAGTATTTTTTGTAAGTATGAACCGCCTTAAAACTACTCATAATTAACCCTAATGAAGATTAAGCCTCTTCCAAACCAACTAACATGCATGATTCATTCTTTGGACTACTGATTTATAATTGATTGGGTGTTGTTTGCTGTGGCACATTCTGTTTATGATAGGTGGTTCCTGGAAATGCTCCAGCTGAGGGAGTTTTCTCAACGGAGTCCAGGGGAGGCAAGACCAGACAGCCCTGGTCAAGTACGGACCCGTGTGGGGTCGCTGAACGCACACCACAGGCAGTGCGTGTCAATGCCAGGGGATCCACACGGTTCAGTGTGCTCCAGCCCGTGAACCAGGAAGGAGCTAAAGGATTGGGCTGGACAACAAGAGGAGCTCGCATTCGAACTCTTGTACCTTGATAGACGAAAGTAGCCGAGTAAGTTGCGTGCGAGGCTCAGAAGGACTCTGTTTAATGGAGCCACTCGGTGCTAGGAATATGCACACATAGAACAGACACCTAAAACGATAAAAACACTACATATTAGAGTCTCACATTACACGAAGAAAACTCGGGAACATAGGAGGACATTCCTGAGCACCCAAGGGGAATGCCCCTGAGTACGTGTAAAAAGTATATTAATGTTTCTGTGATGATGATATAAATCTTGTGTTCTTTCTCTATTTTTGTGTGTTCAAGGGAGACAACTGCCTTACTGCTGGAGGATGAATTTGGGAACTCAAGGTTCATAATTCTGCAATATCCTAAGCGCTTACTATTAATATCGTTCATAGTTTGCATATATTTCCTTATATTCTACAATTTGCATATTAATAAATTCATTCGGGTCTGGAGGACCCACTGGACAATTGGCTGATAAAGATCTTCGGTCACTGGAAACAGGTGTTTGTATCTATAATGGTATTATTGGCTATTTTCTTAGGCATACTTATAACTTGCGGGTGCTGCTACGTGCATTGTTTAAGGTCTTTGACGGTTAGATCCTGAAGTGATGAGACAACTGTTTTTGTTAAAAAAACTATAACTTGGAGGATTTTGAAAAAACGGATTAAATATTGTGAATATATGCGTTTAGCTGCGTTATTAGGTGTGTGATTTTATTTCTTTTGGGATGGACCTCAGCAGAATGAGGTCCAAAGGGGGATTGTTGTGAAATAGAAATATATTTGTCTTCGTGTTTTACATTTATTTTGAAGGAGTCTTTACACGGCGTTCAAAATTAGTTTCTCTTATAGAATGGTAAGGGTTTCCTGAGAGGAGACAGAATGTGAGCATGTACTCATGTGAGGTCCTGGTACTGAAGGAATGCTTGAAGTTGGATCTGTCCTGGTGAGGCTGGGGGATGATAATATAGCTGGTGCCTCTTTGTCCTGTCAGTTTTACGACTTTGTAGAATATATGACTTGGGAGAAGTCCACTGAAAGCCACTCTCTGGCTCTGCATGTTTGTTCAGTTAGAAAGTAACAAGAACAGCTCTAAATATGTGAGTAGGGTATGATCTTTAATGTAATTTAATGTCCAGTTACACTAATTGGTCATTTAGTGGTCTACGAAAGTGTGTGTGTTTATAAGTACATTTATTTTAGTCATCGATGTGTCTCGATGCCCATCCCCCAGGGGCTTGGGGAGACCCGAGCAAGCTGGGGGAGGCAGTGGTATTTCCTGTCTTCTGGCAATAAAGGGGGGACAACAGTCTCTGAAACAAAACCCCCACAGAAGGGTATAAAAAGTTTCGATCCTCCAACAGCAGGGCAGAAGTGAGCGCACGGATCAGGTTGTATGTTCTCCCTGTCCCCCTCTCTCCCCCCTGCTCCCTTCTTCTTCTTCTCTCTCTCTCTCTCTCTCTCTCTCTCTCTCTCTCTCTCTCTTTCTCTCACTGTCCACGTTTTTAAAACAAATGTAATGGATGTTAGGATAGAACAAATGTATTCTGTGACTTTTAACTTATGATTAATTAAACTGGTTTGGAACTTTAAGTGAGCGTCTGTCGAGTGTATCTCTCCTTTCTGTTCCAAAGTGAACCAAAAAACGAATTCTGGGGCGGATAAGAAAAGCCAACAACTGCTGCAGCTATTTGCTCTGTTCATCTCTGTCGGACTCACGACTGGACATTGAAGGTAATCGGTTCTGTTTTGCATGTTATGTAAGCTTTGTTCACTTGAATTAACAAAACC